>CAUYON010014912.1:0-16344 GCA_963573935.1 Arctocebus calabarensis | reverse complement strand
GCAACCCACGCCCTGTCCATACCCCTCGAGAAAGTGTTCAAGAATCTGGACTCCGTGGGGGAGAGACCTCCAAACCTCAGGGTGAGAGTGGAGGGGAGTGCCGGGAGTTCCAACTTGCAGGTAGAGAATATATACAGTTTTATACAGCTTTATGCCCCCTTTATGCCTGGCAGGAGAGTGCTGCGGCACAGGGGAACGATGTCTGGTTTTTAGAGGGTCTCTCCCATGGGGTAGAGTGGGAGGACCTCTGAACTCTGCTCGCTTGTTTGTATGGTGGTATGGCGTATACTGCGAGCTGTTCTCTTGGGGGAGGGGACTCCTGTCCGCTTGGTGATGTGCTCTGTACCTTTTATTTGTATCCTTGGGGTCGCAGGTCGCTCCAGCAGTGTTGATGTGCGTTCCTCGACCTTGTCTCTTGGCTCAGCTCCAAACCGTTGGCTTTCTCGCTAAATTTCTGTCCTTACATCTCCTTCTGGACAGGAGCGTCTGCAGAAAGCTGGCTACAGACCGCCATCTTGGCTCCTCCCCTATTGTGTGTTTTATGTGGATATTAATTGATGATATTGGTCTGTACTTTTCTTTTTTGCTTGGACCCTTTTCTGGTTTTGGTATCAAGGTGATATTTCTAGGAGTTGGGGAGGGTTCCTTCCTTCTCAGTGTTTTGAAATAGCTTCTGCAATATAGGTACAAGCCCTTCTTTGAAAGTTTGGTAGAGGTCTGGTGTAAAACTCACTGTTCCAGGACTTTTGAGGGGGAGAAGCTTTTTTATTGTTATTGCAATTTTGGTGCTCGGTACTGATTTGTTCAAGAGTTTTAATTCTATTAGACTAATTCTAAGGAGGTGGCATGTTTCCAAGTATTGGGCCATTTCTCCCATATTTTCGAATTTCTGGGAATAGAGTTTTTTGTAACAATCGATGATGATCATTTGTATCTCTGTGGCATCTCCTTTATCATTTCTCCTTTATCATTTCTGATTGGGGTTATCAGAGCTCTTCTTTTCTGTTTCCAGTTAATCTAATCAAAGACTTATTGGTTTTATATATCTTTTCAATGAACCAACTTTTCATTTCATTAATATTCTGAAGAGTTCTTTTGTTTTTTATTTCATTTAATTATGATTTAATTTTTGTTATTTATTTTCTTCTGCTAGGCTTGGGATTGGATTGCTCCTTTTTTTCAAGTTCTTTGAAATGATTCATTAGGTTGTTCATTTCCACTCTCTGTTTTTTGGATATGGGCATTGAAAGCAACAAATTCCCCTCTTAGAACCACTTTTGCAGTGTCCCATAAGTTTTGATAGCTTCATTGCCATTTTGTTCAAGAAATCTAATGATTTCCTTCTTTATCTCCTCCTTGACCCAGCTGTTATTCAGCATAACGTTTGTAAAGTATCTCAACAATGGAAAAATCAGCAGCCCACATACTCAACACTAATTTAAAACTAGTGGATGAACAACTACAGGCCCACGAGAGAGGAAAAACATAATTAAATTCAAAAAGGGAAGAGGGGGAAAAGCAAAGGGGTTCTGTAAGTCCCTACCTAGTCAATATAATGTAAGGGCTATGGCACAGCTTTTAGGTGAAGGACTCATATACAACTAATGCAAACAACATAACCTAATTATATGTACCCTTATATTAATCTGAAATAAAAAAGAAAAAAATAGAATCACTAAATTAATATCAGACATATATTTCAGAACAAAGAAATCCCTAAGTTAAGAGGAAATATTTCACAATAATGAAGAGAACATGATAGTCCTAACTTCTAAATAGTTTCTAAATACAAAAAAGAAGCAAATTTTTTAAAAAATAGACAAATTCACAAATATAGCTGGAGATATCATTTGGTTCTCAGTAAGCAGTAGAAGAAGTAAATAAAAAGTCCATAATGGGGGGGAAAGGGTAGAAAAACATTATGAAACTAATTAACTTAAAGGAATATTATAGAACATGCTACCAAACAGGAAAACTGTACACTCTTTTCGAATGAAAATAAAAAGTACACTCATATGTTTGGGACCATAAAACATTTAACAATACATTTAAGAGAATTGAAATTATGTAAAGTACATTTTCTGACTAGAATGGAATTATACAAGAAATTAATAATAGGAAAAATAACTATTGGAAAATCTCTGAATATTTGGTAAGTTAAATAAATACATCTAAGTTACTCACAAGTCAATAAAGATATCATACAGGATATGTGATTTGAATGAATTGATCTGAATGAGAATGAAAAAATAGAATATATCAATATTCATTGTGATGTAGAAAGAGCAAAATAATTTTATCCTAAAAAATGCAGGAGGAAAAAAATGACCAATAAAAGAAAAATCAAAAATAAAAGAAAAATAATAGGAAAAGTCAATAAGACCAAAAGAAATAAACATGTTTCTTTGAAAGCAAAAATTGACTTCTAGCAAGGTAAATCAGAAAAGAAAATGAGACATTTACTATTATCACCAAAGAAATAAAAGACAACACTATAGATGCAACAAACATGGCAATGGACCATGTCAAACCAATCATCTTGACACTTGAATGAAAGGAACAAAATTTTTAAAAGACACAAACTACACTTGAATGAAAAGAACAAAATTTTTAAAAGACACAAACTAGAAGCAAAGTGAGTTTTACTTCTTAAAGCTCACTTAAGAAAAAAAAAGAATAAATAACTTTGTAGCCCTATGTCTTTAAAGAAATTGAATTCCTAGTTCAAAACCTCCAAATAAATAAATAAATAAATAAAATACTGGGTCCAAGTGATTTAACTATTTGAATTGTACCAAACATTGAAAGAATCATTAATACCAATTCTGCACAACCTCTTCCAAAACACAAACGAAGAGGCAGTTTTATTTTATCACATCAAACAAACTTATCAATGACTCATGGACATGCATTCATATATGTATTAATAAACAAACCTTAATTTTCTTAAATCTAGGACCTAACTTATTTTATTAAAACAAAGATTTTTTTCATGTTGTTTAAAACTCCAAATTTTCTAGAAATGTAGCAACCATATATTTTGCTCGATTTGAATCTTTACCAGACATTGTTCATCAGTTCAAAAATTCACATTGTTCAGAGTAGTACTGATCATGATATTTGAAGCTCATTTGTATCGATCTGCATTTGTACCTCATGTATTAATAGTAATTCTATATATTGCTGCATATTATTTTATTATAAATTACTTTCATCTCACTGACAGTTAAGGTATTATGTTGAGTTATTAAAATTATGTCAACAGAAAAATTATGTTACCAATGCATGTCATTTCAGCATGATAAGACAGCGTTATGAGCATTTGTTTTAAAAGTAGTTAAAGTACTGATAGGATTGAGCATAATTATTCTAGAAGAAAAGATTTTTAGAAGAGTTTAATTTTAAAAAGACATCAAGAAGAATGAGATTTAGTAGATCACTACAAGAAGTGTTGTTACTTTGAAGTTGTCCAACTTTTAAGGAATAGGCAGAAATTCAGAAATGGAGGCAGACGGTATTTAGAATATGCTCTCAAAAGTGTAGGCAATAAAAAACAGGAAATAAAAAGAATTGTTACAGTATGCAGCAGAATCAGATAAAGGACTACCATGTGGTGTGAAGCTGTGTAGGCAAAGGGAAGATCTTCATGTAGAGTAGGGAAGTAGACGCGAAAAAAGTTAGACAAAGTGCCAGCTAATCTGAGAACCAGGTCTTACTGAGCTAAAAGGAATGGGAGGAGGAAGAAGCCATCATCAGGTGCTGGCTTCCATCATCAGGTGGAAGATTTAGATCTGAGTTGATAATCAGGATACACCGTCCATGTATATAGAGACAGAAGAGGTGGCCCACTACACAAAGTGATGTGATTTAAGGACTGTCATCCCCCAAAGGTCTCAGTCATTTTCAATATGCTTGATATCCTACAATTATAAGAATTCACATTCCTTTGACATGTGAATTCTTTCTCCTATTATTATAACAACAAAAGCTCCTCTATTGAGAAAAGTAACATATTGCAGCTTCTAAAACAAATTAGGTTCTTCTTTGAGTTTACATTTTGAAAGAAGATTGTATTGGTGGTACAGGGACCCAAGGCTTTTAGACAAAATAGGGAAAATCTTGAGGGCTAGGAAGGACACAAGCCCCAAAGCCAAGTCTCAGCAACCCTACCACTTAGTTTAGGAAAGCCAACAAGGGACAGCTTTTCTGGCATTGAGCAGAGATGGGAATGGGAAGTTGTTATTGAGGTGAAAATTAAATATCATGTGTCAGATGATGTCAATGTTCTCATTAAGATATAAGAGAGATGGGTGACCAATTGCATTGAGGACTTGAAGAGAGAGAATGCCTGGAATGGCTCCTGGAAGTCTTAAAAACAGAAGATTAACACAGTCAGGGAGCAGGTTTGACCTCTCAGTTTTCACTGGAGTCTCCGATGTTGCACATGGCCAGGGCTTCGTGATTCTTCATCTTACTCAAAGTTTCTTTTATAAAGCAAAAAGAAAAGAAGATAGTAGAGGTGTGGGAGGTGTGGTGAGCACAACAGAAGTTTGGTAGGACTGAAGAATCAAAGATGAAGGTCAGTGTGGAGGTGAGAAAGGCAGTAGAATCCATCAGAATACCAACTTGGGCCGCAAAAACAAATGATAGTGTCATGTCTACAACTAATAACCTATCTGACCTTAGACAAGCCACCAGTAAGGTCTCGCCTCGAAACCAATTTGATTACTGATTTGACTGTGAAGTCTATCCAGGGAAAGAAAGATCACTACACAGAAAGGAGTTGATAGTTTAGTTGAAGCAGAAACTGAAGGAAGGGTCTGGAAATTTCTTTGAGGACAGATGGAGAATCCCCTTAGTAAGACGGAGGGGGGATGCCAGGCCAATTGCTCCTTCAGAAAGTCTCCCTCTTCAGCCTTTGCCAAGCAGTTGACAGATGCAGTTAAGAGTATGAAAGTTGAAATTCCTGCTCTGCCTCATTAACGGTGTGACTTTGGTCAAGTAGATTACCCTTCCTTGCCTATTAAATGAAGGTGTAAGACAAATGTAGGGCGGCACCGGTGGCTCAAGGAGTAGGGCGCCGGCCCTATATACCGTGGGTGGCAGGTTCAAACCTGGCCCCAGCCCAAAAAAGAAAAAGGACAAGTGTATACACTCTCTAACATGATTCAAGGCACGTAACATTACTAAAAGTGCTTAGTACATCAAACATTCCCTACTGCATTTTCAAAACAAAATGTTAGCTCAATGTTCACTTTTTCTGATTCCTGCAGCCGTTCTTATTTCCATCTGAGAAATATATATCCTTATTCTAATATTCCCATATTTAGTCATTAACAAAATGCCCTGTCTTTGTTCATGTGTGTGTGTGTCTGTCTACTTTACCTTATCTCTTTAACCAAACTGCAAGTGTTGAGAAAGTCGAATATGTATTAGATTCCTTGAATATACCCTTCAGCTTCTAGAATGTACTTACCGTAGCTCTCAACAAATACTTGGTAAATAAATGAAGTGGAAAGTCCCGTTCTTGTTAAATAAATGAAGTTGAAAGTTCTAGATGCAAAACTTCTCCCTCCTCTGTATCAACTACACGACTTAGGGAGAGGCGGGTATAAGATAATTTAGCTAGGCTTTGGGTGTTTTTGTTTGTTTCCAGTTGGTCTGTGACTGTGCACAGATTCAATCATAATGAAGCTGACAAAGGAGAGCTGACATTTTGGAAACAGAAAAGGAATTTTGGATATTACAGCTCAACGTTTGTCACCTCCCTGGATGATAGCAGCACACGTTCTTTCCCTTTGGCTAAATTTGGATCAAATGCTGGCTGAGTGCATTAAGCAAGCCAGAACTGCATTGTACCTCTATTTTGTGACATATGAGCTCCCTGCTTTAATCTCCCCTCTACTGTATAAAAGAGGATCTGAGGCTGTTAGACTTCAATCCGGTGATTCATGCAGCTGGCACACAATAGATTCCACCTCTCTCCTCACTGCTGCACAATATCAAGCTAAACAAAATGTCTTAGAAAGCTTCAGTGTGTGTAGTTAGCCTGTCATAGATCCCTCCCCCACTCCCACCCCACCCCACCCCCCACACACTCCTTTTTTTCTTCTACTGAGCAAAAGAGTCCGAACGCCCAGCACCTGCCTTTTTACTGACATTTCCACAAAGGTAAAGGAATGAACCTTTTGTCAATTCCTACCAAACGATCTGTTTTGAAACAATGAGATGAAAAGCCTGGGCCCCTCTCCTTGCTACTGGATTACAGTGCAGAGGATTAAAATAAAGGACACTTGATTTTATTGATTTAATGAGGGATGGAGGGTTCTGCCGGTGCATCCCTCGTGGCAAAGGAACATGTCTTGTTGGCAGGTACCTCCACAGAGGTGCTCCTTTTCCATTTGTTTTGTTTTGCAGTAGTGCTTGTTTATAGATTTGGCTGTTCAGATGACCCGGAGGGTTCCTTGCCATGCTGCAGGAAGCAAATGCCTGCAGTGATTTCGGTGTGTGTCTCCGGAAGGGGGAAAAAGCCGAGAGGCGCGGAGGGGAGGCTGCACATACTGCAGGATAAAGAGCTGCGGGAAGAGGTGACAGGGAAAGCACAGCTTTGAAAAAAGGAGAGTCAAAGAAAGCAGACTGGAAAAGAAATAGCACTTGTACCTGCGAAAGAGACTGTCTGCAGAACCTATTATTTCTCAGTAGCATCTATTTCGGCTGGGTTTGCACACTGGCTTTCTGTCCATACCATTCTGTTTGCATCCCTTCCCCCTCCTCTTCCATGACCCAACTTTGAATGAATAGTGAGGAAACTAAGGCAGTTCAGGCACCATTTTTGCCCACGTTTCCCAGGGACAGGTCTGGGCATAGCTAGATAATCTTCCGGCTTTTGTTCTCTTCTTCAGGGTTTCTTGTGATATTATTATTGACATTTTTATATGGTAATTTTTGCATTAATGTTTCTTCTTTTAGATTTGCCCCATTTTTTCCCCATATAGTCCAACTTCATTGTCCACTGAGTTGGGAGAAAGGAACATGGCCAGTCACCTGCTGTCCAAATTTAAGCAGTGATCTACTTTTAATACCAAAATGTACTGCGTGTCTGTTAATAGCCATGTGTATAGCTGGGATTCCTGTTAATATGAGCTTATGTCTCTATACACTCACTGTGTACATTTATTTAAATGTATTTATGCAGTCCACCCATAGATTAAACACCCCCATTCCCTCTGGTGTTACTGTCTCTCTGATTGCTAGCTTAAAGAGAAACAGTTCCTAAGAGCATATGGTTTCCAAAACACAGCCCTTCCCCCTCCCTTTCAGTTTACACAAAATGAGCGGCCACCCCTCCCCCACAGCATCTCAGCTCTCTGCTGCAAGAATCTGAAAGCAGGGGGCAAAATCATTAGTTCCCAATTACCTTAAGCCATGCAAGATAACCTTTCTCAAGGGCTGTTGGTAAAATATGCACATGGTTCCAATGTCTAGACAGTTATGAAATATAGGTGCAGGGCTCAGCCACTGCAGAACACCAATGCATCTCAAATGAAGTGCTTTTATTAAAGAAGTGTAATCGCCAGGATAACTAATTACATCAATGCCACATAGTTCATTAAACCCATTATAGTTACTATTCCCATGGAGAGGAGGTCAAATGAAGCAACCATCTTCTTGATTCTACCATGCTAACAAACATTTGAGAAATTTAGTAAAACACAACACAGACCTCTTCATTTTGAATCTTACTTTTTTTGTTATCATTTAATAACCACCTAATATCTCATCCAAGAAAGTTTTCATATGTAATCCACACCCAAAGACTGCTGGGCTACTCAAAAGACTCCCTCATAATGACTTACCTATACATCGATTAAGTGTACCAACTGTTTTGCTTGATTGGTGCAGGAAGTAATGGAAAATAAAAGTGAAACACAGAATGAGCAGCCACTGCGTTTCTATTAGTATCTTGCAGAGAAACATGATGGAAGGCCGTGCCTATGTTGCAGTTCACTCTGGCTTCATGACCAACGACAGGAAGGGAGCAGCCCCATGCACCTTTCGAGAGCCTGCCAGGGGCTGTGGGACCGACTCACTAAGGTTAGATATTGAAGCTCATTAGCTCGCTGAAGGCACACTGATTAGATATCCTGTGGTTTCAACAACAACAAAACCTTCTTGCACTGACACCCAAATATAAAGGATGATTCAAATACAAACACAGAAAAGGAAAGAATTCAGGGCCTCTAGTGCATGGTGACATTGTCTCCCAGAAGAAGAGTGCGGACAGACACACGTACACACACAGCCCCACTCTTGTGGATTCATACACGCACCTCTCAAATACTAATCTCTGGCAAATAAAACCAAGATATTTTGATCCTTCTTGTCTGAAAATTTACCAGGTCATTATATCACTGTCGCACCTTCTTCTCAAAGCAGTTTGTTGGGCAGAAAGAGGATTTGCATTTACTTCTCCTGATTAACAAAGAAAACTTTGTATAAAAGGGCTACGCACTGAGACGCGCGAATGTCGCCAGACTGACCCCCTGCAGGAGAAGGCAGACAAGCAGTAGGGAGAAGAGGTAGATGAGGAAAGAGAAAGAATGCTTTGATCCCAATATGGCACACACAATGTAGCAGGCGGCACAGTCCCAGCCAGCTCTGACCCGAAGCAGAATGAAGTTTGGCACGGAGTCAAAAAGTGGGAAGCAATATAATGAGTATAGTTTCATGCGATGGTGAACAACAGAGGCTGCAAAATCCCCGTTCTTGCAGGGTTTTGTTGTTTTGTTGTCATGATTGTTGCTGCTGTTATTACTGTAGTTGCTGTTATTTTCCACCTCGGGAAATTAAACTATTGCTTCAACTGCAAGATAAGCCTAATTATTTTAATACAGACTACAAGCAAAAGGCAGCACAAAAAAATCACATAGACCTTGTGAAAAACAAAAGGTCAGGTGTTAAACCCTTTATTTGCACAGTGGCTTAAGCTGACATATGAGGCATTTAGTTTAAATATAAAGCAGTCTTTTCTTTACCATTCACCACCCTCACCTCTGTCCCAAAAACTCCTGCTCAAACTTCTGTGTTCTGAAGCCACCACCCTACCAGCCAACCAGACAGAAACCCTGAGAGGGAAGGGTCTTCTTCTTCTTCTTCTTTTTTTTTTTTTTTTTTGTTTGGTCTCCTTTTGCCCTTTGTCCAATCAATTGCCAAGTCCAGGAACTCACTTGCCATTAGCCACTTCCCTCCAAAGGTTTTCTGTTATTACTCTGAACCCTTCTCCTTTCTCAGTCTCCCCTGGTCCAGTTCTCCTGCCCTTTCAATCCCTGTTACACAACCCATCAGATGAATCTTTCAAAGTATTGTTTGCATCTGGTTACTCTTTGCCTCAAAAACATGCAATGATGTTCCAGAATGGCCCTGAGGATAATTTATAAGTTCCTGGCTTTGGCATTAAGGCTGTTTCTATTCTGTATCTGCCACATGCACGTGTTTTCCTCTTAGGGCTTCCACACCTAAGACTTGTTTTCCCTTCCTGATCAGGTGACACACTTGGGGACTTGGCTTCCTGTGCTGCACATCCATGCTCTCCGCATCCCCACCTTGTCCGTCCTAAACTCCTACACAGACTTCAATATTCATCTTCATGTCTCTACCAGGAAGCTTTTCCTGGTGGGCCTAAGCTCCAGATACCCTTATCACTTTGATTTCTCAGAACATGTGTTTTTTTTTTTGGTGTGTGTATACTTCTAGACCAGGGTCATAATCTGCCTGTAATAATAAGTATTGATTATATCATTTCTTCTGATTCTACACTCTGAAAAACCCAGAGACAATATTTTACCAAGCTCTGTAACATCTTAACTAAATACCTGTCTACTAGAATTCAATTAAATGGTCATTTTACAAGATTATACATTGTTAAACACAGGGCAGGGTAAATCTCCATCAAGTTGAATAAGTTTTGTACTATCATAATTCAAGGGAGTGAAAGAAATAAAAACTCTCAGTCACATCCATTTTGATCATCGTAAGAGCTAAAAAAAAATAAGTTTCATCATTAATTTTTGAAAAAAAGTGAAGTGGACAAATCAACACCATAAATTATCTCAAAAGTGTTTTGACCCAATAAAACATGTTTTAATTTGAAAATATTTGTTGATAAGTGCTATTATAAATTCCATGTTTTATACCTTCATGCCCAAGCAGGCACAAATACTCACCTTATAATTAAAAATTTTTAGTGCTATCTACATACCCTAATATGTGCCTTTACAACTTTCATGGTAGACTAGTTTCAACAACCAGAAATTATTTCACTTCAATTTCAGAGGCCAAGGCAATTGATTGAATTTACAGTCCCCCTTACCTGCATTTGGTGTTCTTCGGTTTCAGTTACCTATGCTATAGTACAATAAGATACTCTGAAAGAAAGAGAAAGAAAGAGGACATTCACATAACTTTCATTACAGCACATTGTTATAACTGTTCCATTTATAATTGCTGTTGTCATTCTCTTACTATGCCCAATTTATAAATTAAACTTCATCATAGTATGAATGCATAGAAAACAAACACAGTATACATAGGGTTCTGTGTGTTTCAGGCATCCACTGGGGGTCTTAGAATGTATCCCCCATGGACATGGGGGGACTATTGCATTGATTATATGAAGACTAGAACAGCAGAAAGAAAAAAATGTACTAAAACTTTTAAGATCTAGTTCTACCTATTCAGAAGTCGAATGAATCACTTAATATCTAAGAGATCCCCCCAGCACACACACACACACACACACACACACAAAGCCACATTGCTAGACCTTCTAAATTTTAATAAGAAAATAGAATAGCTTTAAAATTATTAAAGCAAGCAAATTGAAAATAATTAAACATATTGTGAATAATCATTCACTATTTAAAACTGTATGAAATTATAATTTTATATTATTTGGGCAAAGAATAAAATTTTCTACTCATTTGATATTATAATGAACATGATTAAATCAAAGAAAGTAGACAAAATAAAATTAGGAATAAAGAAATAAAGAACTGCAATAAAACTGCAATACAAAACAAAACAAAAAATCCCACAATATAAAATATAAGCTTGGAACAATAACCAAGTCACCATTACCACTTTGTACATAACTGCAGAAGCACATGGCATAATAACAAAATAAACCAAGGACTACCACCCTGGGTGGATGCATAATTATAACAACACAAATGTGAGCAGTTTCAAACCAAAATAAAAATCATTGGCTTTTCACCATTTTAGTGCAAATGGAATTTTGGGGGGTTAGTGATTAAGAAAAGCAACTTTGAAGTTGAAAATGATTTTATTGTTTGAAAATGGACTTTTTTCCCCATTGGATAAATTGGGCATCAGCTACTGAAACACAATACCCTGACCCAAGAAGCTTAGAGCTTTGACTCTGTCTCAGGTGGACTTGGGCCTTGGCCAGTTAGTGGTCTACCAGCAAACTCCTCTCAGTAGATATAGAGCGTGAACTGCCGTAACATAACATCTTCACCCAAAAAGACTGGCCAGAAGGGAAAAATACATAGAATTATGCTCTGTATTGAATAAAGAAAGAAGCAATAAAGAGAGAGAGGGGGGTGGGGAAAGGGAAAAGAGAGAGGGAGGAAGAAGGAGGGGAGAAGAGAAGAAATGATAAAGAAAAGTTTCTAGAAGATAGATGAGGGCGTGGTAAGGCTGAAGAATGAACATAAGCGATTCCCCTAATTTCTCTCAGGATCTTTATAAACTCTCTCACTTTTCTTCACTTTTCTTTCCTACTTAGATTCTTGGCATCTCACTCTTAACATATCTTCACCAGGGAGATGATACAAAACAAGGATTGTGCATAATCATGAATGAAGAGAAACAAGAATCCTAAGCCTAACAGTAATGAAAAGGTTTTCTGTAAGTGGCCAGCAAACAAATGTACCCATTCTATGCAGGAATATGCCAGTGAT
Source organism: Arctocebus calabarensis (assembly GCA_963573935.1). Taxonomy (NCBI): domain Eukaryota; kingdom Metazoa; phylum Chordata; class Mammalia; order Primates; family Lorisidae; genus Arctocebus; species Arctocebus calabarensis. The sequence goes on along the minus strand of CAUYON010014912.1, from coordinate 4,363 downwards.
GTTTCAATGTACCTAAGTCATCAGTACTACATACACATAAGTACTTCCTTGCCTAAGACCTTCTATTGGTTTCCCTTTTTCTACAAGATTTATGATCCATAAGGCAATCCAAAAGCGCAATTTCACTCAACAAGATCTTCTATTATAACACCTCCATTCACATAATGTTCCCATTAAATACCAAAGGACTTACAATTTCCTGTGTTATGTTCACTAGAAGACAAAGGAGAAATAGTCATTTCAAGTAAAGAATGCAGAGCTGACTCAGAGATGTCAGAAGTATGATCTGTCCTCTGTGGAGGTCTCCTGCAAGACTGAACATTCTCCACTAGAAAACCTCTCAGTTGCAGCTTTCTTTTCTTAGATGACTTATCTTACGCTCTTGGATTTCTCATTTATATATTACCTTCTCTACTAAATTGGAAATTCTGAGAGATTTAGGTTACCTAGTCATTTTGGAATTAAGAAACCTTAGCAATGTGTCTAATACATATTCATAAAAATGATAGTTAATGCATGCATCAGGCATTCAGAAGAATTCTTCTATTGCAAAAATTATACTGAACCACACAAAATTCCTCCTCTTATACAACATTTCAATGCTTAAAATGCACTTTCACAAATGTTATCATATTTTATCATTAAGTCTAAACATACATCTTTGTCCTCAACTTCAAGTTAAGAAAGGGGTTAATAGACCATGCTCATATCTCTTCAACTCAGTTGCAAGAAGAATTGGAGAAAGTGGCCGATCAAATCAAAGAAAAGGAAGAAAAGCAAATAGTTGAAGCAGAAAAGATTGTTGAAAGTCCAGATTTTTCCAAGTCTGAGGACTACTTAGGAAAGGTTAAATGGAGGCTGCCAAATTGACTACATTCTTCAAGAAAAGTCAATTGAGAGTTTTACTGAGTATCTTTGTGAGCTTCAGAGTCACTTGTGCTATAGGGAATCTGAAAATACTGCCCTGTTATTACTTAAGGAAAGTTATCGAACAATGAACATTAAGGCCAGAACAGTCCCAGTATTTATCAGACTTTGGTTTTACTCTACTTCTCGTCTTCACACAAAGTCCAGTACAACTTAGGTTGCTGAGAAAACCCTCAGAAGCCATTCCTTTGCTCTGGTGACAGATGACAGAAAAGTGATTCATCAACAGTTGCTCAGATAACAATTCTCAGATGTAAGGATCCATTCAAGACAATACACAGAACCAAAAGACAATGAAAAAAAAATCAGATGAACTAATTTAGTTAACTAGCTAACTAGTTTAGTTAATTAGCTGTAGAATTTTCGAAGTTAATTAACTTCTCTAAGCCTCAGTTTTTCTACTGGTGTAATAAAGTATTTTATATGAACCTCTGAAAAGCCCCTTTTCCTCTCTAGCAAGTGGCCAAATAGGAAAGTACAAGCCACCCAAATTGCATTATTATATAAATAAAACGAAAGAAGGATCAGATAGAACGGAGAACTGTCACACTCTTTAGGATGTGGATCTTTCTGCAAATCCTACAGATGCCAAACACACAAGAAAGAAGTCTTTTAGATTTGACAGAGGATAGAAGAACCATGAGGAAGGACCAAGCGGTTGTAGAGAATATCACAAATAAAAAAGCTGTGACAGCCGGGCACAGTGGCTCATGCCTGTAATCCTAGCACCATGAGAGGCTCAAGTTGGAGGATTGCTGGAGCTCAGGAGTCCAAGGCTTGTCTGAGTGAGAGTTAGACCCTGACTCATGAAAAAAATTGAACAACTCAGCCAGGCACCACGGCAAGCGCTTGTAATCCCAGCAGCTATGGAAGCTGAGGCAGCAGGACGCCCACATCCTGAGTCTGAGGTTGCAGTGAGCTATGACGCCATGGCACTCTGATCAGGGCATTGGATAGCACTCTCAAAAAAAAAGATCTGACAATAAATAAGCTTGATGTATACCTATGCAGAAATCTTTTTACCTAACAAATACAGAGGACACTTACACTTTTTGTATTCAAGCGCACAGAATCCCTTCAAAAACTCTATCATGCAATATGCCACAAAATTGCTTCAATAAATTCCAAACAATCAGTACCGTGTGAACTGATCTGTTTACAATACAATAACATCCGAAATCAAAAGTAAGTGATTCCTTTAGAACCTCCATGTGCCATGTCGCTGGAAATTATAAAGCGTATTGCTAATTTTTTTTTTTGTTTAAAAGGAAAGCCATAAGAAGACTTGAGATATTTACAGTTAAATAACAATAAAAGCTTATAGTTTAAATTTTGGAAGTAAACTTGTCCTAAGAGGAAATTTTAAATTTTAAATACATTTATCTGAAACTGTGAAAGATTTGAATAAACAAGTTAAGTGATTTCTCAAAGCACCAATAAAAGAATGGTCAAGGAAACCAAAGGAACACGAAGGAAATAATAAAAGATAACAGCAGGGATCTGTAGTTAAAAATCGGGGATTGGATGTGTGCCTGTTAATCCACCCCCTCCAGAAACCCCATAAAACAATGGTGAAAGGGTCTTTGAAAGCACAGAAGGACAAAGAGAACCGAGGATGAGAAAATAACAATAAAACTTTAGAAGATGAAAAGCAGAAGAATGAGTATTAAATGACTTAGTGAACTAAAGCAAACCCGAACCTGGCAGCGCAGAAACCTGAGAAACCATGTTTATCTGTTTGGCAAAACCTCCCTGAGTTCAGAGAGTTGCAGCACCGCGCTCCTCTGAAAGTGGGTATAAGGTGAGACCAAACAAAAAACAAAGAGGACTGGTTATAACTCTGCTTATGGAAACTCACTCCAGATATTTCACTCCACTCGGTGCCAGCACCCAACAGAAGAACTGCAAGCTTGTTCCCCAGACAGAGGAAAACAGAGACTCCCTGACTCGGGGACAGTAGAAAGAAGTCAAGGTCTACTGAGGAAAAGAACACAGAGTGAAAGTTTGTCCTGAATTTTGAGGTCCTCCTTCCTTTTTTCACTCAGTTCCCAGGGTGCTAATTGCCAGCCTTATGCTATCTAGGCTGGAGATTAGAAGATTATTCTCAGGAAACCTTGATAAATCAAAGATGGGAGGTCTAAAGGTAATGGCATTACAGGCCTGCAGTAGCCCAGCCAGTTCAGGCTACAGGGAAGCCCACCTGACAAGTTCCAAGAGCACAGAGCTTCCAATCACTTGTCAAACCTCTGATCTCAAATACAAGTAGGCACCAGGGATTAGAATGGTAAGAAGCAAGGTGTAGGAAAAAGACTTTGCAAGGAGAAAAAAACTAAACAAAGAAATAAAACTATTAGCAATATTTTAGAAAAGATGAGATATTGACTTCATGAATCAAGAACAAGGTGCTACTACAAAGAAATAATCAGAAAACATGATAAATATCTTGAATACTAAAATTATACCAGTTGACATGGAAAAATGGAAAATGCTGTTGAGAAAATGTGATTGATAGTAAAGCAAACAGATGAAAGATGGAGAATAGGAGAGAAAATATTTTAAAATTAGAGGACTAACGGCTAAAATTAGCTAAAACATGTTTTTGTTTTGTTTTGCTTTGTTTTTGCAGTTTTTGGCCAGGGCTGGGTTTGAACCCGCCACCTCCAGCATATGGGGCTGACATCCTACTCCCTGAGCCACAGGCGCCAAGCCACAAAGCCATCTTTTTAAAAGTTACTTGAAAAAAGTTGAAGATGGATGAGCAAAGTTCTAGTAAAGAGTATTACTTAAAAACAAAACCAAATGCAGGCTGACATGTTGGCTCATGCCTTTAATTCTAGCACTCAGGGTTTGGCACCTGTGGTCAGCCACATACACCTGAGCTGGTGGGTTCAAATCCAGCCCGGGCCCGCCAAACAATGGTGGCTGCAACCTAAAAATGGCGGGTGCCCGTAGTCCCAGCTACTTGGGAGGCGGAGGTAAGAGACTTGATTGAGCCCAGGAATTGGAGGTTGCTGTGAGCTGTGATGCCACAGCACTCTATCCGGGATGACAGCTTGAGGCTCTGCAGGGGCAAGAGAATCACCTGAGCCCAGGAAATGGAGGTTGCTGTGAACTGTGACGCCACACTCTCTACCCAGGGTGACAGCTTGAAGCGCTGTCTCAACAACAAAAAAAACAAACAAAAAACCACAAAACACCAAAGGATATTAGGATAATGTATTTATTAATAACAAATTGTTCATTCTTCCTTAAGACTCCTCCTTACTGGTTTTCTGGACACAGCTCACCTGATCCTGTCAAATTAAAGGACATGATTACTCCCAGGAACATCAGGGTCATCCCCAAATTAAAAAACGTAACAAACAGTATTTATCAGCATCAACCAACTGGACTTCCTAAGAAACCTTATCAATCAAGAAATGTGACTTTAAAAAAA
>CAUYON010014909.1:0-16900 GCA_963573935.1 Arctocebus calabarensis | reverse complement strand
ACTAGACAGCTGAAGTCTGCTGGCAGCTTTAGTATAACTCACTCCAGTGTTCTGTGGGCTCAGGAGGCCCCCTCAAGCCAGTAAATTAGCCTGGGAAGGTTGATGCCTCTTTCCCCGCCTTGCCCCTCTGTCGCACCCAGTCTCTGGTAACCCTGCAGGGCTGTGGTCCAGTTCTCGCCAATGAGCAGATGCTCTAGAGGTTTGCACCTGCCTAGGTCACACAGGGCTCTGTGGCTCCTCAGCCAGTCCACCGGTTGTGTCGGTTTTGGCAGGGGGGGAGGTGAGGCCTAACAACCTGGGTACTTGATGGGGGCTGGGGTGATTCACTCAATTCCAGCCCTGTCCCTGATTGATGTAAAGTAGATGAAAAAGCTGATAGAACAGAACAAGTTCACAGAATTTCTGCCCTGTGGAGGAGATGCTGGGCTGCTAATAGTCCTGACTTATTCTGCGAGCTTCAGCCCTTTGTCTCCGTTGTCATCCCCTGAGGGCCAGGTGTGGCCAAAATTCAGCAAAGCCAGCCGGCCATCCGCTTTTCGGCTTATTCTCACCGCTCCCAAGCCGGGAGAATGGCACAGACAGCAGCAACCCACGCCCTGTCCACAGCCCTTGAGAAAGTGTTCAAGAATCTGGACTCCGTGGGGGAGAGACTTCCAAACCTCAGGGTGAGAGTGGAGGGGAGTGCCGGGAGTTCCAACTTGCAGGTAGAGAATATATACAGCTTTATACAGCTTTATGCCTGGCAGGAGAGTGCCACGGCACAGGGGAAGGAGGTCTGGTTTTTAGAGGGTCTCTCCCGTGGGGTAGAGTGGGAGGACATCTGAACTCTGCTCGATTGTTTGTATGGAGGTATGGCGTATACTGTGAGCTGTTCTCTTGGGGGAGGGGACTCCCATCCGCTTGGCGATGTGCTCTGTACCTTTTATTTGTATCCTTGGGGTTGCAGGTCACTCCAGCAGGGTTGATGTGCGTTCCTCGACCTTGTCTCTTGGCTCAGTTCCAAACCATTGACTTTCTCGCTAAATTTCTGTCCTTTAACTCTCCTTCTGGACAGGAGCGTCTGCAGAAAGCTGGCTAAAGACCGCCATCTTGGTTCCTCCCCAGGAATAAACTATTGATATGAATTGGCATTGGATGAATTTCCAAAGAATTGAGCTGAATGACAAAAGCCAATCCCAAAAGGTTATATGTTTATTATTCCATTTATTTAACATAACCAAAATGACAAATTAATAGAAATGAAGAACAGATTAGCGGTCACTTAAGCAAGAGATGGGGACTGGATGGAAGGGGGTACAGCTATTAAAGGGCAACATGTAGAATCCTTGGGGTGATGGAAATGTTTTGTATCTTGGCTATTTTGGTTGTGATATTGTACTATGGTTTTACAAAAAGTTACACAGGATCAGTCTGCATTATATCTTAACTACACATGTAGTTAATAATTATCTCAAAATTAAAAGTTAACATTTTGTTTCTCTCGTGGTTCCAGTGGGGAGAGAAGGAAGAAGCAGGGAGGGGACAGCTGGGGGGGACCCGCCAGGGCTGTTGCCCCCGCCGCCACCACGGCCTCTGCTTGTGCTGTGGGAAAGGAAGCGTGAGTCCCGGGCGTGAGCCGGCAGTGGCACCAATGCCGGAGGGTCGGCAGTGGGAAGGTGATGGCGGATATAGATCAACTCAACATCCACAGCATCATCCAAGGGCTGCTGGAAGTGAGAGTCAACTGGGTAAGTATGTCCAGCTACAAGAGAATGAAATCAGAGGACTATGCTTAAAGTCTTGTGACATCTTTCTCAATCAGCCTATCCTATTAGAATTTGAAGCACCACTCAAAATATATGTGGTGATATCCATGGACAATATTATGATTTGCTTCAACTTTTTGAGTATGGTGGTTTCCCACCAGAAAGCAAACACCTGTTTCTTGGGGACTATGTGGACAGGGGGAAGCAGTCACTGGAGACTATCTGCCTCTTACTGGCCTACAAAATCAAATATCCTGAGAATTTTTTTCTTCTCAGAGGGAACCATGAATGTGCCAGCATCAATAGAATTTATGGATTTTATGATGAATGTAAAAAAAGATACATTAAAGTATGGAAAACTTTCACAGACTGCTTTAACTGTTTACCGATAGCCGCCATCGTGGATGAGAAAATATTCTGCTGTCATGGAGGTTTATCACCAGATCTTCAATCTATGGAGCAGATTCGGCAAATTATGCGAATTATGTGACCATCCCATGTACCAAATCAAGGTCTTCTTTGTGATCTCTTGTGGTCTGACCCAGATGAAGATGTCTTAGGCTAGGGTGAAAATGACAGAGGAGTGTCCTTCACATTTGGTGCAGAAGTGTTTGCAGAATTTCTCCATAAGCATGACTTGGATCTTATGTGCAGAGCCCATGAGGTCGTTGAAGGTGGATATGAATTTTTTGCAAAAAGACAGTTGGTCACTCTGTTTTCTGCACCCAATTATTGTGGAGAGTTTGACAATGCAGGTGCCATGGTGAGTGTGGACGAAACATCAATGTGTTCTTTTCAGATTTTAAAGCTGAATGCCATGAGACCTGTAACACCTCCAAGGGTTACATCAGGCCTGAACTCGTCCATTCAGAAAGCTTCAAATTATAGAACACTACTGTTTTATGTAAGTGACCGATTATGGTTTCTTTGGCCTACATTCTTTATTCTGCGGTGAGTTGAGGCTTGTAAGTCAAAACAAAGGAACTAACTTACTGTCCACCAATTTATACAGAATTCACAGTATCTATGACTTTTCTAAACTAAGAACTGTTAAAAGAAATCTGTTTCAACAGATGACCATGTACAATACCATGTGGTAAAAATGCATTCAGACTTATTAAATGATGAGCTTGTTAAAAAAAAAAAATTAAAAGTTAAACTGGATATGGTGGCCCATGCCTGAAATCCCAGCTGCTTAGGGGGCTGAAGTTGAAGGGTCACTGAGTCCAGGAGTTTGAGACCAGCCTGGGCAAGACTCCATCTCAGAAAAAAAAGGGGTGTGTTTGATTTAATTTTTTAAAGCACCATACAAAACCCTGCACATAGGTATTTAGAGAAGTTTTATTTATAACTACCAAAACTTGGAAACAATCAAGATGTCCTCCTGGTAAATGGATTAATGAATGGCTACATCCATACAGTGGAATATTATTTGATGCTAAAATAAATGAGCCATCAAGCTGTGAAAAGATATAGAGGAAACTTCAATGGCTATTACCAAATAAAAGAGGTCAGTGTGAAAAGGCTATATACTGTATTCTTCTAACTGTATGACATTCTGAGTAAGCCATAACTATGGAGACTGTAAAAAAATGTTTGCCAGGTCATCATCCCTAATTATTAGAGAAATGCAAATCAAAACCACCCTGAGATACCATCTAACTCCAGTGAGAATGGCCCACATCACAAAATCTCAAAACTGCAGATGCTAGTGTGGATGTGGAGAGAAGGGAACACTTTTACACTGCTGGTGGGACTGCAAACTGATACAACCTTTTTGGAAGGAAGTGTGGAGAACTCTCAAAGAACTCAAGCTAGACCTCCCATTTGATCCTGCAATCCCATTACTAGGCATTTACCCAGAAGGGAAAAAATATTTGTATCATTAGCTGTTATTTTTAATGGCTGCTGAATGGCTAACATTCTTAATCTGTTAAATTCTACATAGAGCTGATAGGACTTTTCACTATTTAATCTTTTTTGCTCTATGTAGACTTTTTAAATAGATGAGGAAATGCAGGCCCAACGGGCAACCTGAGTCATACATGACAAGAACTGGGGCAAAGATTCCATTGAAAGAGTGCTAAGCACTTAAATGGCCCCAATGGTATTTAATTCAACAGTTCTTTCCATACGGTCACTGCTTGTGGAATGTAGCTTTACGAACAGCTTGAAAGAGTATTATTTGTGATTAGGACTTAGTGAAATTGCCATGTGATTTACCCACAAAGACTTCTAATGAAAGAGATTGGCATCACTGAGGCTATAAATTTGTCTGCTTTCTTACTCAAAAATTTCTTTAATTATGTGGAAATGTTACTACTGAGATAACCCAAAAGAGCAAATCCTTGAAAGCAGAATTGCAGAGGGAAAATGATGAACATTTTGAAGGATGGAAGAATATTTTGGGGGCTTTAAAGAATGAAAAGCCAGAGTGAAGTAAAAATTAAGGTAACCGACATCGATGAGTCACAGGCTGTGAACTAAGTACTTCCTAAATATTATCATATTTAATCCTGCAGCAACCATACGGGGTAGGTACCTCTTTATCTCCAAGTTTCGGATGAAGAAAGTGAGGCACAGAGAGACACAAATCACACACCTGTAGAAAGGTAGAGCCAGTTGAGCTAACTTCTAAGTCTGTCCTGTTAACCGCTATCCAAAGGGAAGGTGAGCAGGACAGGGGTTTTCAGTTGCAGTTCCTCTGGACGTAACTTTATGTAAGCCTCATGACAACTCTCTGAGTGGATTAATGTGACACCATTCTTACTGATGGGAAAATACAATGGCTAGAGCAACACCCAATTATCAAGAAAGGTCGGCTGAATCCAGGTCTCCTCCTGGTGACCAGGATAGGCCCTTCCTGGAGTGGAATAGAATCAGAAGAAGTAGAACCATGTCGAATGGAGTGCAAAGCATGCATGAGTTTCAAAGGCTGAAAGTGGAAGAGTTTCAGAATTATTCTAGAAACCTACTTTGAAAAATTTGAGACAAGAAGAAAAAGGAAAAGATGGAAAGAAGACTTAACCATGGAACGCCACATAGTGAGATGAGCTAAGGACAACGGGGAAAGGTTAAGTTTATGAGGCAGGAAGGAAAAATATTAAAATTTTTTCCTCCTGTATATTAACACTAAAACCCGATTCTTGATTACTCTTTGTATAAATGATAATTCTACAAAGGAAATTCATCATCCAAGATGAATTAGATATATATTAGAGGGAGAGGAATAAAAAACACCTGAATTTTCTTTATGAATCAATCAGAGTTTGTTAACTTTTTAGTTTTTATGTATAGAAAAGATTTCCTGATTCAGAATTGGAATTGGTAAAGATTTTGACTCACTTTTGATCTATTTTAGTTTTTTTCACTTCTACATTGATACTTTGCAGTACCACAATAAGTGCTAAGCTTTTGCTTTTTTGAGCCTACAAAACCAAAGTCAAGTTAGTTTTAGAGGGTGCCCAAGGAGAACAGCCAAATAGTTATCACCTTTTTCTTTTATATTCCTCTGGGTTGCTTGACAGATTGCAATAAGCAGCATTACTTGGAAAGCACAATGATTATACAGTAGTAATAATGAGTGAAAGTCATAATGTATTTTATGAGTTGAAGCCAAAGACAGGCTAATGAATGTTTTGAATATTTACAGAGGAAGATCATAGTTCCTGTAATCAGAAAGAGTTTTTGTGGTAATAGATATACAGAGCTTTGATTCCTACTATAAACTGGATTACATCTGCATGTATTTGTTAGGAAAATGAAAAAATAGTAGAAAGGAATAAAAACACTAAAGATTATTTATTCAAATGAATTCATGGGCTAATATAATTCTATTGATCATTTTCAGTCTTCCTTTTGATTCATAATGAGGGATTTCAACTTGAGGAATCTGGAAGATTTTGCTTGTAAAACAGTTTGGAGAAAGCCTCTCTTTATTTTTGTCTGATGCTGTTTTTTATTATATTTTAGAAATACTGTGTCAGAAAAGGCTCCGTAAATAAAACTGGAGAGAAATTGAAATGCTGTCTGTATTAAGATGTACACAGGCCGTAGGAGATTTTCCAATTCAGAAGCAGACCTGCACTTTAGTGATCTTAATCTCAGTGATGTGTGCTGTAAGGACCAAAATATCACGTGTGATTTTCTCATACCCTGTCTGTTTGCACGTGGCATCACGTCCTGTGGTTGTGGTGCCTACAGACGTGTACAGCAGAGAACGTCATAGAAAAAGTAGATTAATATGTTATTGTGTATCTTTTAAGTCTTTACAGGCACATTTGTGTACACATGTGCTAAAAAACATTTGGGCTCATCTTCTACATACTGTAAAGCGATTTTCCTTTTTTGCTTTGCTGGATGTTTTCAACAACTTCTGATGTCATTAACTATTTTTTTCCATGTAGTTTTGAAGTCCATCCTATAATCATCAAGATGGGTGATGTATACTGCAATCATCAAGGTCCCTATTATTGAACATTTAGGTTTTATCTATTGAAATATTTCCTGATGGGCAGCGCCTGTGGCTCAGTGAGTAGGGTGGCGAGTTCAAACCTGGCCCCAACCCTGGCCAAACTGCAACAAATAGTCGGGCGTCATGGTAGGCGACTGTAGTCCCAACTACTCGGGAGGCTGAGGCAAGGGAATCACCTAAGCCCAGGAGTTGGAGGTTGCTATGAGCTGTGACGCCACAGCACTCTACAGAGGGTGATAAAGTGAAACTCTGTCTCCACACACACACACACACACAAAAACTCCCTGATATTGGACATCCTGATATGTTGATTTTTTTGCACTTTTCTGATTATTTCCTTTGACTGAATTTCTGGAAGCAGAAGTGCTGGCTCAAAAGATGTGAATGTCTTTAAGGCTTTTGATACAGATTGTCAAATTTCTAGTCAGAAAGGGTGAACTAATGAGTATTTCTAGTAGCACAGTATGGGTGACTTGGTTATCCTAAAAATTTTTGGTTATTGTTATTCTTAAAATAATTTTTACCACTTTAACAGGCAAAAACAATAATTGTTATGTGATTATGAATGAAGTCAGTTGTTTGTTGCCATTTACACTTACTTATGAATTCTCAGTTTGATTATTTACTTAGGTTTCTGTTGGAGTGTGTCTCTTGGTAAAAGTATTTTATATTTTAAATAATCAACTTTTCCTATTAGAGTAACGATGTTGACGTATTTGAAGTATTATCATATATGTTCACCTCTATCATCGATTTCCTTCTCTTTTCTTGTTTTACTTTTGTTTAAAAAAAAGTTCCCTCACCTTGAGGATTAAAAAATTCACATTTTTTTTCATTTGTCTTAATTTTTTTTTGCATGTCATTGTTTCATCAATTTTGGATCTATTTTGGTTAATGAATGTAAAAATCCACACATGCTGATTATTATCATCATGCTCTGGTTGAGTTACTATCTTTACAATTTACTAAACACTTGCTTTTGTTTATGTGTTTCGAAGCTTCCTATTTCATCACCTTGATCCTTTTAATCCCTACATTCTTTCTATACTCTTTCAATTATTATAGCTTGATAATGTATTTCGTTATGAGTTAATATTATTTACCTCTTATTTTGTTTTCTTTAACATAGACCTGGCCCTACTTACTCCTTTGTTCTTTGATATGAACCATAGTAATTTTTTCTTAGGCTTAAAAAAAAAAAGTGTCAGCAAGGAATTTGATTAAAAATTTAGGGACACAATATACTCTCAATACATTTGTAGAAATATATCTTTTTATGTTTTTTCAGAAGACTTTGGCAGCTTTTATCATACACATTCTGTACATTTCTCCCTCCTCATTCTCCTCCCTTCCACATAGAATCTTTTGGATTCATTTGCCTAAACCACTTCTTGCTGTTGTCCCCAGCTCAGTGCCGGCTTCCTGCCTCCTTGATCTGGCTTTGCCCTAAGTGCTCTGCGCGCCTTGCCTTTCCTCCAAATGCATTTCAGCTCTCCTGCCTCCTCCCCTTTGTTCATGCACATGTAATAATACTATTCTCTGTTGGGGATGCCCTCCTTCCCACTTTCATCGTTTTCCTAATAGCAGCAAGTTATAGCGCATGCACTGATAAAAACAAAAAAGTAAAACTCTGAACCATGATTTACGAAGAAGAGTTGTAGGAACAGACAAAATTAGCTGTGTGAAAAATCACCTAACTTCAATGAGATTAGCCCACATCACAAAGTCCTGAATCTGCAGATGCTGGTGTGGCTGTGGAACTGCAAACTAATACAACCTCTATGGAAACAAGTGCGGAGAATCCTCAAAGAACTAAAAATCAACTTTCTGTTTGGTCCCACAATCTCATTACTAGGTATCTACCTAGAAGGAAAAAAGTCATTTTACCATAAAGACATTTGCACTAGAATGTTTTTTACAGCTCATTTCACAATTGCCAATATGTGGAAGCAACTCCAGTGCCCTTCAACCTACGAATGGATTAACAAATTGTGTATTTAATTATTTGAGCATGGAGTGTTATTCAGCCATAAAAAGACAGAGAACTGGATGGAGTTGAAACACCTTTTTAAAGCGTCTCAAGATTGGAAAAGAAAGTATCCGATGTACCCAATAACCAATATATAAACAGCTGTACATGCACAAGAAGGAAAAAACATAAGTATAATCTAGGGGGGCAGAAGAGAGGGTGATTGGTGAGATCCCACCTAATATGGACAAGGCAAGGGTGTTTAGCACGCCCTCCAGGTGAAGGGCTCAACTACAACTTGAACTTTACCTTAGAAACAAAAACTATGTAATATAAACATATTACCCTCATATTAATCTGAAAAAAAAAAACATACAAAAAAACCAATTAGCTAAGGGAACTTCCTTAGCCTGAGAGTCCTCGTCTCTACAATGGGGGCGACATTAGGACAAATCCTGCAGGATTGGCATCAGGGTTAAGGGTGGTACAGGTAAAGCACTTGGCGGTGTGCTTGGCACATACAGAACGCTGAAAATGTGAACTGCCGTGGTGGCAGAGTGGCGGCTTCCCAAAGACGTCCATGTCCTAATCCCTGGAGCCTTATATGGCAAAGGACTTTGCAGATGTGCTTAAGTCAGGGGTCTGGAGCTGGGAAGGCCTAAGTTATCCAGGTAGGCCCAGTGGAAACACAGGGTCCTGATACATGGGAGAGAGGAGAGTCACAGAGAGGCGAGGTGTAATGACAGAAGTGGAGTCAGTGTGATGGGACAGAGCGGAGCTAGTCAGCTGGAGAGGGAAGGAGACAATTCTGCCCTAAAGCCTGCAGGAGCACAGCCCTGCTGGCACTCCGATTTTAGCCCAGTGAGACCCAGGCCAGATGTCGGACCTGCACAACTATAATATGATCAGCTTGTGTTGGTTTAAGCCCCTAGGTTTGTGGGAAATTGTTATAGCAGCAGGAGGAAAATGATATGCCTGCTATCATTAGTTTCATCACCATCATCATTATGATTATTGTAAAACTCAGAAGCTTAGGACGTGATCATAGTCTTAACACAGCTTGAGACTTTTCATATGGAGGAGTGGGTGTGGTTGGTCCAGGAGTCACTAGTTGGAAGCTGGAAGGAAGGACTTCTTGAGCATAAGTGTCTGTATATACACGGGTATGAGTGTGTGGTGTGTATTTAAAGCTCTGTGAAAGTAGAATCAAACAGCAGGTTACTCACATATTGGAGGAATTCAGGCAGGCAATGAAGGACCTCTCAGTGGATAACTGCATGTAGTAAGGGGTCAGACCATGGTTTGGTCTTTGGCTGAGTGGATCTCTCCCCACCCAGAGCCTAACAGCTTCTCCTGTCACCGTGTTCCCTGTTCCAACGCTGTCATGATCACCCGTATTCTCTCTCTCTGCTTTCTTCTTCTTCATTGTCCCACTTCCATATTGATCACATATGTTTTTGTGTTAAATGTTGAAATTCCAAGACTCTTGAGAGGCAGAGCAGTGTCTGGCACAACTCAGTATAACAACTTGGTAACTTGCCGGTGGCTTGGCGTGGTTTTGCAAATTCACCAAGAATAGGTTGCAGGGAGGGACGCATTCAGCCACAGTTCATGTGAGTAAAATATAGAAATTATTATTTACCTTCTCTTGAGTTATGGAATTAGAGACTCTTTCTTCAATTATTTAAATGTGGGTTCATAGTATTACTTTGATGAAGTTATGAAACCCAGGATACAAGGGTAATACCTATGAAAAGGAGTGCCTATTTCCCTGCCTCTTCTTGTACTTAGAAACAGTTGCTTGCTCCCTCTTACCGAATGGTTTTCATTTGTCTTTTATGTGATTTGCATATAGTATTGATGAAGTCAGTGCGTTCTGCTGGAAGCCTGACTTCTATCCCTGACCAGAACCATTTTTATACCCTCTCCAAGAGTAACCCTGATCTGAGTCCTGCTTTCAGGAAGGTTCAGTATATCACTAACATCGAGAGACCAAGTGCTTTAAAAATACTTTTTCATCTTGCAACAATTTTTTTTCAAGTTCAGGAGTCAGTTGAGCAAATGATAGGACTACCTGAGTCTGTGGGCCCAGGCAGAGACATAGAGGTGGTGTGCAGGAATCCGCCAGAAGGTCTAGAAGATTGTAGCCTCTGTCCAGACACCAGAGGGTGGCCAGGCAGACTGAGTTGTGCAGCTAAGTGCAGGCCCATCTTCTGCTCTGCCCAGGCAGTGTAGTTCAGGAAGGCCCCTGGAAACCCTGAGTCTGGAGAGGAGATAGACATCATCTATCCTTCTATCCCAGCATTTCACATCCCCCTGGAGGCTTGTGAGTGGCAGGGTTAGCCCTGGGAGAGCGGCTCCTTGGCCTCTGGCGTGTGGGGCCCAGGAGTTTCTGTGGGCTGGGCATGGCTGGGTTATCTCTTTCAGAGAGGAGATATTTACTGCAGCTCCCCATCGGTACTCTTGCCCTGGGTCCTGCAAATGCATGTATTAGAGGAAGACCTGCTGTTGACTCTACCAGTTTCTGATTTTTATTTTTTTTGGCCCTAAGCAAATAATTTTATGCATGAAAATGGAGATACCTGTAATGTTTTTATTCGGAGAGGACCACAGAAGTGATTTCTGTCCCGTCAGATCCTAGTACCTGTAACAGTGCTTGGCATGGGGTAGGTGCTCAACAAATTTTGTTGAGTAAATGAGTGAAAAAAACATTTTAAGAGAAAGGATCGCTCTCTGTTACCCAGGCTGGAGTGCAGTGGTCCAGTCATAGGTTGCTGCAACCTAGAAATCCTGGGCTCACGTGATTCCCCCGCCTCAGCCTTCGCAAATAGTTAGGTGGGTGACAACATAATTCAGCTAATTTTTCTATTTTTGGTGGAGATGAGGTCTTACCATGTTGTTTGGTCTCAAACTCCTGGCCTCAAGCAATGCTCCTGCTTGGGCCTCCCAAAATTCTGGTATTAGGGATGTGAGCCACCACACCCAGTGATTTTTTTTTTTTTTCTGTTTTAACACAGTTTTATTGAAGTATAATTGACATACAATAAATTATGCATATTACACATATTAAAAGGGTACAATAAGTTTAGACACATGTACAGACCTGTGAAATCATCTCCCCAATCTCAAAGTGAACATACCTATCACCCACAGAGGTTTCCCTGGGTTCTTTTTAATCTGTCCCCTCTGGCCCCACCCCCGTCTGTTTTCTGTCGCTATTCACTGGTTTAGACTTCCTTGTTTTTTATATAAATGGAATCACACAGTATTTGCTCTCTTTGGGGTCTAGCTTCTTTCACTTAGCATAACTTATTATTCCTCCTCATTGTTGTGTGTGTCAATGTTTTATTCTTTATCATGGCTAGGCCGTACCCCATTGTATGGGTATATCATAAGTTATTTATTCATTCGCTTGATAGCCATTGGGGTTGTTGCCTGTTTTTGTATATTGCAAATTAAGCTGCTATCTACATCATACACAAATGTTTGTGGACACATGCTTCCATTTCCCTTGGATCAACGCCTGAGTAGAATGGCTGGTTCATGAGGGAGATGTGCATTCTCCAGGAAAAGGCCAGGAGGTCTTCTGAAGTGATTGTATTCTAGGATCTTACATTCTCACCACATCCTTTCCAAGATCTGCTGTTGCTAGTCCTTTTGACTTTTGCAAGTCTAGTAGGCATGTAGTGGCATTTTGTGGTGGTTTTAACTAGAATTTCCCTATTGACTTATGATTTTGAGTCTTTTCTGTGCTTTTGCTGGCCCTATATCTTCCTTCATGAAGGATCTGTTCAAATCTGATGTCCATTTTATTCTTAAAATTTTTTGTTTTCTGGTCAGTGCCTGTGGCTTAGTGGGTAGGGCGCCGGCTCCATATACCGAGGGTGGCGGGTTCAAACCCAGCCCCAGCCAAACTGAACAAAAAAATAGCTGGGCGTTGTGGTGCTTGCCTGTAGTCCCAGCTACTTGGGAGGCTGAGGCAAAAGAATCGCCTAAGCCCAGGAGTTGGAGGTTGCTGTGAGCTGTGTGATGCCACGGCACTCTACCGAGGGTGATAAAGTGAGACTCTGTCTCTACAAAAAAAAAAAAAAAAAAAAAATTGTTTTCTTATTGAGTTTTGAGAGTACTTTAAATATTCTGCATACTGTCTCTTTTTATCAATACATTATTTGCAAATATTTTCTCTCATTCTGTGTCTTTTTAATTTCTTAACAGTCTCTTTTAAAGAGCAAACGTGTTTATTTTTGATGGAGTCTAGTTTATCACTTTACTCTTTCATGGATTGTAGTTTTGGTGTTCCATCTGAGAAATCCTTACCTAACCCAACACGACAAAGATTTTCTCCCTTGTTTTTGTCTGGAAGTTTTATACCTTCAGGTTTTCCATGTAGGTCCATGTTTTGAGTTAATTTTTGTATATGATACATTAGAATGGAAGTTTGCTGTTTTTTTTTTTTTGCATGTGAATATACATTTTTTTCCAGCATCAGAGACTCGCCTTTTTCAGCTGAGTTGCCTTTGTTGAAAATCAGCGGTCCATTTATGTGTGAGTCCGAATATAGACTCTCTCTTCCGTTCCATTGATCTTTCTGTCTACTCTCTGTCACACAGTAACAAGCTCTCTTTTTAATTTTTGTTTTGAGACAGAGTCCCCTTTGTTACCCTCGGTAGAGTGCAGTGGCGTCATAGTTCACAGCAACCTCGAACTCTTGGGTTTAAGCCATTCTCTTGTCTCAGCCTCCCAAGTAGCTGAGACTACAGGCGTCTGCCACAATGCCCAGCTATTTTTAGAGATGGGGTCTCGCTCTGGCTCAGGCTGGTTTCGAACTCAAGAACTCAGGCGATCCACCCTGCTTGGCCTTCCGGAGGGCAAACTCTATTGATAACTATAGCTTTTAAGTTTTGAAATTGGTTATTGTTAGTACTCCAACTTGGTTGTTATATATTTGGTTATGTTTTGATGAAGAATCTCATTTTGTTGCCCAGGCTGGAGTTCCATGTTGTCCTAGCTCATAGCAACCTCCCAAACTCCTGGGCTCAAGTAATCCTCTTACCTCAGCCTTCCAAGTAGGTGGGGCTATAGGGATGCATGTCTGTTTGTGTATATATATATATATATTTTAGTAGAGGTGGAGTCTTGCTCTTGCTCTGGCTGGTCTCAAACTCCTGAGCTCAAGCAGTCCACTGCCCTCTGCTTCCCAGAGTGCCAGGATTACTGGCATGAGCCACCATGCATGGCTTTAATTTTTAAATTAAAAGAAAATTCTGAATTATTGGAGGTTTAGAAGATTCTTGCAATGTTTCTGAGTTAGCATTTGCTTTAGGGAGCACCATGTCTGACTATATAAATTTTCTCATTGTTTGTGCTCTGAAATAATGGAAATTACCATTTATTTATTAGAGCACATTAAATATTTTGCATATTTGTCAGTCACCACGAGGCAGTCAGAATTTATTATATTCTTTTTCATCCTTTCTTAGACTTACGTCTCCCGTCAGAATCCATGAGGGCATAAATGTCCTGTTTTCAGAAAAAGTTTCTGAATTATGAGCTGTTTCTCTAGGTTTGTAAGATCTGCTTCTTGGAAAATACTTGTTTAAGCTTTAGTGTGGTGATCACCCAGATGTCATTGTCATTATTTTTTCTCCTGAGGCCTCTTGTCATAGTCCCTTCCAGGCGTGCTGGTGGACGGCAGGCACAGGGGGCTTCTGCTGAACACTCTGGGCAGTGCAGACTTGATGCATGTGCCCTCCCGTGCTCCAAGAGGCATGAGCAGAGAAGTGACGATGTGAATTCAACAACCCCTTGTGGCCGGTGGGAACTCATGGATAAGTAAGACACAGTCTTCATCCCGAGAGCACAGGGACTCCATGGGAAGGAACAAATCATACAACACGGAGCACCGAGGGGTTATTGGGGGTGCTTGGAACAGGCTGGAAACAGTGAGGACGGAATTCCTGTGACCAACCACCGTATCATAAAACTTGAGAGCTGCCCATGGCAGGAGTCACTCGAGAACATCCAGGGCCACACTGGATGAGGACGAATTGGGGTTTGTTAAAGTAATGACACCATGGCCTCTGTTTGCCTTTGCACAAGAGGCTAATGTAAATGAGAACATTATCCTCTGCCCCCAATCTACATGAGAAGAGAAGGTGGTGGCAGGGCTGTCCCTGCCCAGTGTGCTTGGGAGACACCTCCACAGTAACTTCTGAGAATACCCTCAAGCCCTTTCCTCCAAGCGTTGGGACTCTGCTGCTTTCCCTATAGATGATGTGGGGAAATACAGAAATACACGGGCCGATTTCCCTACGGATGATGTGGGGAAATACAGATTACACGGGCTGATTTCCCTACGGATGATGTGGGGAAATACAGAAATAGGGTCGATTTCCCTACGGATGATGTGGGGAAATACAGAAATACATGGGCCGATTTCCCTACAGATGATGTGGGGAAATACAGACTACACGGGCCGATTTCCCTACGGATGATGTGGGGAAATACAGAAATACACGGGCCGATTTCCCTACAGATGATGTGGGGAAATACAGATTACACGGGTCGATTTCCCTACGGATGATGTGGGGAAATACAGATTACACGGGCCGATTTCCCTACAGATGATGTGGGGAAATACAGAAATACACGGGCTGATTTCCCTACAGATGATGTGGGGAAATACAGAAATACATGGGCCGATTTCCCTACGGATGATGTGGGGAAATACAGAAATACACGGGCCGATTTCCCTACGGATGATGTGGGGAAATACAGAATACACGGGTCGATTTCCCTACAGATGATGTGGGGAAATACAGACTACACGGGTCGATTTCCCTACGGATGATGTGGGGAAATACAGACTACACGGGCCGATTTCCCTACGGATGATGTGGGGAAATACAGAAATACACGGGCCGATTTCCCTACGGATGATGTGGGGAAATACAGATTACACGGGCCGATTTCCCTACGGATGATGTGGGAAATACATCAATAATGGGGAAGGACCAGACCCCGGGCCTGGTCTACGGGAGAAGAGCTGTCAGGTGCAGGTGGAAGCCACCACATGCGGCGTGTACCCTGGCAGCTTAGTACGTCACGAATGGGTGGGGGCCACTCGGGCTCCGACCGGGGAACGTGTCCCACAGGCATATTCTAGGACTGCCAAGAGGGCAAGCGAGAGAACAGGGAACTTCCTTTTTCTTAAGGTCTCGGAGGTTCTATGTCCAAACTGTTCTTCAGTATGGAAGAGGGGGTTGTTTGTTTATTACACCTGACCACATTCCCCCAGGTGCTAGGAGCTGAAGGCACTGTACACTCTCTTACACAGGGCTTTCTTTTTTTGGTACATATGTATTTAATTCTGATAGTATAAAGTCTCAGGGACTATGTAACAAGTCCTTCTGGGGGATGTTTAATGACCCTTTTTAGATCCTTGTAACCCTAATTTCAGATTGTGATTTTTTCCCATCTTTTCTGTTCAGGTCCTTGTAACCCTAATTTCAGATTATGATTTTTTTCCATCTCTTCTGTTCAGGTGCTTGGCATGTATTGTGACTTTCAGAAGCCCTGGTCTTGGATGAAGGAGAAAAATGGAGTGGGAAAGGATGGGAGGGGGGAGGTTTGACAGAGGGAGGGCAAATGGTGGGACCACACCTACGGAGCATATTGCAAGAGTACAAGTCAAATCTATCAAGTGTAGAACATAAATGTCTTAACAATAATCAAGTAAATGGGGTGAAAGCTATATTAATTACTTTGATGTAAGCACTCTAAATTGTATAAAAAAACACATTGCACCCCCCCATATGCACAAATGTATTCATGATCTATGTGTATATGACTTAATACAAGGAAAAAAAAAAGAAGGAGCCCCTGGTCTTGAGTCTAAGTCAGAATCACCAGAGTGTAGAGAGGTCATTGGCGTGATGCCAGGGAACGGACACAGTGTCTCTAGGGCCCTGGAACAGGGGGTGGGCTTCTGTGCCAGAGAAAGTGGAAAGGCTACAAGCAGAGTGTTGTCCAGGGACCCCAGAGAAACAGAACTAACAGGAGATATAGATATATATACCTATATATGTATACGTATATCTTATAATACATACCACTTCCATATATATATAGTATGTAGTGTATGGTTATGTGTGTCTATATATACACTTACATACATACACACACACACACGGAATTAGCTCACACAGTTCAGTTATGACAAGCCTCAGGATGTGCAGGGTGAGTCAGCAACCCAGAGACCCGGGTCAGCTGCTGTTATAGTCACAGTCTGAAGGTCGGCAGGCTTGAGACAGGGGAAGAGCCAGTGTTTCAGTTTGAGTTCACAGGCAGGAAAAATGCCAATGTCATGTGAAAGCCAATCCCGTGGGTGGAAGGTGGTCAGACAGAATGGAGTCCTGGCTTGCTTGAGGGAGGGTCAACCTCTTTGTTCTATTCAGGACTCCAGTTGATGGGGTGAGTTCCCACCCACTTTCTGGAGGGCAGTCTGTTTTACTCAGTCTACCAACTAGAATGTTTTTTTTTTCTTTTTTTAAATTAAAACTTTATTTTTTATTTACTTTATTTTAATTATTTATTTTTTAATTAAATCATAGCTGTGTACAATAAGGCAATCATAGGGTATAATGTGCTGGTTCCATATACAGTCTGAAATATTTTCACCGAACTAGTTAACTTAGCCTTCATGGCATTTTC
>CAUYON010014908.1:0-21403 GCA_963573935.1 Arctocebus calabarensis | reverse complement strand
TGCGGCAGCCAGCTGAAGAGCCAGCGGGCTGGATGACAGGCAAGGAGGGGGACCTCCAACCAGAGGCTCCAATGGCCAAAAAGGCTGGACAACTGCCGCGGGAGACACGTATGCCTTGGTATCGCCTTCACTTTACACTTAGGACTAAATGTGGAACCCCCATTTCCTATGCCTAGGTCAATTTCATGTGAATTTTCTAGTCCTCAATTCCATGAATGGACTGTGTCCATCTATTGATACATTCATTCACCTTGCCCCCGGCAGAAGGGACTGTATTCATTCGTTTCCTGGCCAACGAACCCATACACCTTTATATATCCTGAGACTAAAAGCCTAAAGGGGGAGACGGGGAAAGACCGGGAGAGAAATGGAGAGAGCTTCTCTCTCCCCACTTGAGTTCTCTCTCTCTACCAGGAGCTTTAGTGTTTTCTGTAAATAAATTCTGTCTTACCACTGGAAAGTTTGGGCCAAAAATGTGTATGTGCATTACCCACAGGAGCACATTTATTTGGCAAAATATGGTAAATGTCTGTTCGTTATACATTACTTAGTCTCAGCTGTTTGTTTTTGAGATGGACTCTCAGTTTGTCCCTTGGTAGATGGACTCTCAGTTTGTCACCCTTGGTAGAGTGCCTCAGACTCCTGGGTTCAAGTGATTTTCTTGCCTCAGTCTTCCCTGTGGCTGGGACTACAGGCGCCCAACACAATGCCTGACTTTTTTTTTTTTTTTAAGAGATGGTGTCTCGCTCTAGGTCAGGCTGGTCTTGAACTCCTGAGCTCAGGCGAACCACCTGCCTTGGACTTCCAGAGTGCTAGGATGATAGGCATGAGCCACTGTGCCCGGCCCCTCAGGTGTTTTTTTATAGCAGCAGGAATGGACTGAGATACTACCTGCTTTCCATCCCTGAAGACTCTAGTAGGCTCCAGACCATGCACACCTAGGGGGCCCTTGAACTTCCCACTCCTGGCTGGTAACTACACGAAGACATAAATTAGCCCCCATCCATTAGGTGTTCCAGGATCCTCTAGGTTGAGTCCAGCATTGCTCCTGGAGGGTCTAGTCTTTTATGTCCAAAGATATCACTGGGTTTCAGTTTGTAATTTGCTGGGAAATTTCAGATGGCATATCCACAGTGCAATTGCTTGAGTTACCACTTCTTCAGCTAACAGAGGATGAAAAGGCGTGCAGTGTGGGGGAGGGCTGCAGTGTTGGGTGGGTCCCCTACTCTTGGACCCTACTATGATGCCACCCAATAGTAGTGTCTTGCCCATCTACCGAGTCCTGCACCTCCCGGTACTGGGCCATGGTGGCATCAGAGTCCACCTCCTCTCAGCCACAAAACCTAGCAGGGCCTGCCTGAGAGCCAATAACTTATTTTAGTCTGCATATGCTGCATAAGTTATATTTTGCCATGGAACACAGCACCTCTGAATTGGGTGGCTTAAAGTAGCAGTGATTGCTGGCATTTATTTTTCCTGATTTTTGCAGATTGGATGGGTGAGTCCTCTCCAGGTTTCTCTCGGGCTCACACACACATGGCACTTGTCAGAGGGTCAGCTGCCGGGTAGGTCCCCGACAGCCTCACTCACAGGTTCTACCTCTGGGGTGGGCACCACCTCAGATCTCCACCCAACACAGGCCAAACTGGGCGGTCTCCCAGTCCCACTAAGGATCTGGAACTGGCACCATGTCGCTTCTGCCACCTTCTGTTTGTAAAAACAAATTGCATAGCCAGCCCAGACGCGCAGGGTGGAGAAATGCACTCCACGGCTGTGAGGAGGGCAGTGCTGCCACTTGGCAGGAGAGCCTGGACAGAGATGTGATTCATTGTGGACCATGACTGGCAGACAGTCCCCACAAACACCAATACCATCTCACCCCAGTAGCAAAGAACGAAGCTTTCTTGCCTTAAAAGCAAGAAGGGGTCCTGACCCTCACCGCCCACTGACAGGGCGGGACACTGGAAGACTGAACGTGTACTTCATTGTCTTGGCTCCATCCAGAAATGCAGCGACTCACCTTGGAGCATGAGGTTTATTGTGGGAAGCGCTCAGGCTGGCTTCAGACTCCTGACCTCAAGCAATCCTCCCTCCTCAGCCTCCCTACATGCTGGGGTACAGGCACGAGCCCCCGTGCCTGCTCCACAGAGCTTCTTCCCAGACAACTATTGGGACTTGGGTCTTGTCCAGAAATTTTCTTAAATTCCTGTGTGACAACCCAAGAGAACAAATGGAACAAATTTCATTAAAAAGTCCAGAACTTTTATTTAGACATTGGAATAAAGTCCAAAACAAGTGGCCGTGGGAAAGTCTGGCGCTACCTTTTGGTGGCCCTTCAATGTAATACAGCTAACTGCCGGTCTCTATAGGGAGCTGAGAGCACAGACCCTCGCAGGGCCAGTCGGCCAGGTCAAAGGCCTGCGCGCTGGATGCAACTCAAGTATCCACCGAGGGGGTCTCTCCATTCAGCCTTAAAAAGAAAGAAATTCTGCTACAATTTGGGGGGCCCTTGAGGACATTACATTAAGTTAGCCAGTCATAAAAAGAAAAATATTGTCTGACTCTACTTTTATAAGGTACTTAGACAAAAGTACAGCGACAGGAAGCAGAATGGGGGTTATGTGTGAGGGGATTGGCGTTTCGGTTTTATAAGATGAACAGAGTTCTGGAGATCAATGGTGAAGACGTTTGCACGACAAGGTGAATATACTTAATACCACTGAACGGTTCATTTAAAAATGGCTAAGATGGTAATGTGTATGTTATGTATATTTTACTACCATAAAAATATTGGGAGAAAGACCTTTGTGTAATCTATCCCTGCAGTGCTTGCCGAAGGCCCAAGAGTCAGAGCAGACTTCTCCAGGACGTGTGAGGTGTGCTTGCCTGGGGTCTAGCTGCCGTGCTGCTGTCTCTCTCAGCTGGAAAGGCAGCACCAAGTGCCCCCTGGAATATAGAACCACGTGGATGTGTGTGCCAGAGGGGACTGGAGACTTGAGAGTGGGAGAGGAGAAAGCTCGCTGCCTGCAGAACCCCATTCCTAGCAGTTGTCCAGGAAGCTCTGTGGAGCATGCTGAGTGCCCACCTGGCACCCTCTGGTCTGGTGCATTCCCACCAGTGTCTCGGTCTGCTTTTGTGTCTCCTTTCCTACGGGCTGCAGCGGGAAGCGGAGCCAGCCCCACTGCAAGTCAAGCCTCATTCCATTCCCCTAACTGAGGAAGGCCAAGTCTGCTGGGACGCAGGGAATTCTGGAACACGTCCCTCCTCTGGCTTTTCTTACTGCTGCGCATGAGACTTTGGCTGCTGTCCTTGATTGCTGTATCTGCCATCCTGGAGAGCAGCGAGCACCCAGACCACCAAAGCCAAAGGACAGTCTCCCTGGGTGCTGAGGACACAGTTGGGGGTAGGGAGAGGGTGGGGCTGGGAGGGAGCAGATCAGCTGTCTCCCTGAGCCCCAGACTTCACTTACAGGGGTCTGCATTTACCTTCGCCCGGCCTGTTCCTTGTAGCTGAAAGCATGCTGACATGTGTATTAGCATCAGTCCAATCTTTGCAGAAAAGAAAACCGATGCCCCAGGCACAGAGCAGATTGAAAGACTATTATGCTTGGTTGTCTGCTACTAGGTGGGTGCTGAGGACAACATTCACCAGGACTACCTGGGGTGCTGGATGAAAAGGCTCAGAATGTGCCCTCCGAAAAATGTGACTTTGACACATTGATTACTTTGAAGGCACGTGACAAGCAGACACAGGAAGGTCTTTTGGACCTCCTCCTTTCTACCAAAAGGCAAGTCATAAAATTCCCACGAAAAAGGTTCCCTGGACCAGGAAGAGAACATGCTTTTTTTTTTTCAGTTTTGGCCAGGGCTGGGCTTGAACCAGCCACCCCCTGGTATATGGGGCCAACACCCCACTCCTTGAACCACAGAGGCTGCCCCTGGGAGAGAACATTCTGGTCATCACAGACTTGGAATTAAGCAGAATGGACCTGTGCAAACAAACCTACAAAAATAATTTTTACTTCCCATTAGTTCCATGCAAATATTTCCCAGTCACTGTCCCGTAATTTACAACCCCTTACCCAAGCCCTTTGTCCTGTCACATGCCCGCAATTTATCATTCTTCGTGTAAGAAAAGTATATAATCTTTGGGGCCTGATAGTTTCTTCAGGTCGTCGTCGTTTGCCTTCTGAAAACTCCCATGTATATGCAAAAATATTAAATACATGTGTATGCTTTTCCTATATTGATCTCTCTGTGTCTATTTGATTCTGAAGCCAGTGAGAAAACCTTAAGAGTGTAGAAGGAAGCCTTTCCTCCCCTACGTGGGAAAGCAAAGCAGAACAGCTGAAAAGTAGAAGTGATGCCAAGAAGACTCTCCTCTTTATACCAGTAAAAAAATAATATGTTTGCAATTTTAAAAACTCATCCTAGGAAACTTGCATGATACACAAAAAAGGCACAAAGTAAAGTTAAAAAATACACTATAAAAATAAAAACTAAGTAAAATAAAGACTATAAAAATCACCTTTAGCACTGTCGTGGTGCTAACAACTCTCTTTCCGGCATATGAAGTTTCATAATCTTTTAAATGCTCCCTTTTAATTAGGTAATTCATTCATTCTTCCCTTCCTTCCTTCCTTCCTTTGTTATTTTATTTATTTTTATTTATTTATTTATTTATTTATTTATTTATTTATTTATTTATTTATTTTGAGACAGATCTCACTTGTCACCCTTGGCAGAGTGCCGTGGTGTCACGGCTCACAGCGACCTCAAACTCTTGGGTTCAAAGTGATCCTCTTGCCTCAGCCTCCCAAGTATCTGGGATTATAGGCGCCACTACAACACCCAGCTATTTTTAGAGACGGGGGTCTCATTCTTGCTCAGACTGGTCTCAAACCTGTGGACTCAGGCAATCCACCTGCCTCGGCCTCCCCGAGTACTATGATTATAGGCGTGAGCCACCCAGCCCAGCTCTCCCTTTGTTATTTTAAAATAACATTGCACTGTACGATGTGATCCGATGCAGATATTT
Organism: Arctocebus calabarensis; assembly: GCA_963573935.1. Lineage (NCBI taxonomy): Eukaryota > Metazoa > Chordata > Mammalia > Primates > Lorisidae > Arctocebus > Arctocebus calabarensis. Next base: position 16,366 of record CAUYON010014908.1, on the reverse strand, counting down.
CTGTCAAGAATATTCTTAGAGGTCAGCTGTGGTGGCTTACACCTGCAATCCTAGCACTCTGGGAGGCTGAGGCAGGGAGATTCCTTAAGCTCGAGATTTTAAGACTAGCCTGACCAAGAGTGAGAACCCTGTCTCTATTTAAAAATAATAGAAACAATAGCTGGGTGTTGCAGTGGGCACCTGTAGTCCCAGCTCTTCAGTAGGCTGAGGCAAGAAGATCATTTGAACCCAAGAGTTTGAGGTTGCTGTGAGCTATGACATTATAGCACTCTACCCAGGGTGACAGAGTGAGACTCAGAAAAAAAAAATGTCCTTAGAAGGGGAATTGCTAATTAAATGTGTATGTGCATTTGAATATTGAGAGATACACATATTGGGTAGTCTTCAGTTTATATGAAGCTGCACAGTTAAATTTAGGAACTCATTCTAGAAAAAGTGCCACATACCTTCTTCATTGCTGAATCTCACTGTGGTCTCCCTTGAAGTACTTCCCTTGGGAAGCTGGTAACGTGCCTTGTCCACCCTCCAAAGCACTTTTTCTAGGATGAGTTTGTGAACTTAATTTTCCAACCTCGTATATTTCCCTTTGCCCTTGCCAAAACTCAAGATCATAAAAATAAGGCCAGGTGTGGTGGCTCACATCTATAATCCTATCTGAGAGGCCAAGGCAGGTGGACTGCTTGAGCTCAGAAGTTCAAGACCAGCTTTAGCAAGAGCGAGATCCTTAACTCTATTTCTATGTGGGCAAGAGACTTGGACAGAAACTTCTCTAAAGAAGACAGGCACATGGCCTACAAACACATGAAAAAATGCTCATCATCCTTAATCATCAGAGAAATGCAAATCAAAACTATGTTGAGATATCATCTAACTCCAGTAAGATTAGCCCACATCACAAAACCCCAAAACTACAGATGTTGGTGAGGATGTGGAGAGAAGGGAACACTTCTACACTCCTGGGGGGAATGCAAGCTAATACAACATTTTTGGAAAGAAGTTTGGAGAACACTCAAGGAACTAAAAGTAGACCTACCATTCAATCCTGCAATTCCTCAACTAGGTATATACCCAAATAATCAAAAATTATTTTACAAGAAAGACATTTGCACCAGAATCTTTATTGTAGCCCAATTCATAAACAGCCCAAGTGCCCATCGACCCATGAATGGATTAACAAACTGTGGTATATGTACACCATGAAATACTATGCAGCCATAAAAAAGGAGCTTGTTTACCTAGATGGAGCTGGAACATATTCTTTTTTTTTTTTTTTTTGTAGAAACAGAGTCTTACTTTATCACCCTCGTTAGAGTGCCATGGTGTCACATAGCTCACAGCAACCGTCAACTCCTGGACTTAGGCGATTCTCTTGCCTCAGCCTCCCGAGTAGCTGGGGCTACGGGCGCCTGCCACAAGGCCCAGCTATTTTTCTGTTTTTCAGTTCGGCTGAGGCCAGCTTGAACCCACCACCTTCCATATATGGGGCCGGCCCTACTCGATGAGCCATAGGCACCACCCTGGAACATATTCTTCTTAGTAAAGTATCTCAAGAATGGAAAAAAAAGTATCCAACGTACTCAATACTCAATACTATGAAATCAATAGATAACTCACCTACACACTCATATGAATGGCAAAACATAACTATAGCCCAGAAGGTAGAAGGGAAGAGGAGAGAGAGGGGAGGGGAGGGGGGATATGGGAGGAGGGAGGGTATTTGAGGGACCTCACCTAATGTTCATTTCAAAACTATTAAGAAATGAGTATAATTGTGATGGATGTGTTACTTAGTTCAATGTAAGCATTTCGCATTGTATATTGAAGCAGTACCCTGAACCCCACAAATGCATCAATGTACAAAGTTGTGATTTAAAACAATTTTGAAAAAAAGAAAAAGAGAGAGAGAGATCCTGTCTCTAAAAATATCTGTGCATTGTGGCAGGCTTCTATAGTCCCAGCTACTGGAGAGGCTGAGGCAGGAGGATCTCTTGAGTCCATTGAGGTTTCTGTGAGCTATGACCCCATGGCACTCTAGGCCAGGGCGACTGAGACTCCATCTCAAAAAAAAAAGAGATTAAATCCTTTCACTACCTTCTTTTATGGGAGAGTTGGAAAGGACTGAAATTGTGGGGGGTAGATAGGAGCTACATCAATAAAGAGGAAATCACCAAGCTGAAAAAAAAAACTATAAAAATTAATACTTGCCAGGGTGGTGCTTGTGGCTCAGTGAATAGGGTGCCAGCCCCATATACTGAGGGTGGCGGGTTCAAGCCCGGCCTCGGCTGAACTGCAAAACAGAAAAATAGCTGGACGTTGTGGCGGGCACCTGTAGTCCTGGCTACTCGGGAAGCTGAGGCAAGAGAATCTCCTAAGCCCAGGAGTTGGCAGTTGCTGTGAGCTGTGACGCCACAGCACTCTACCGAGGGTTAATAAGTGAGACTCTGTCTCAAAAAAAAAAAAAAAAAATTAATACTTGCCAAAATGACAAGATTGTTTCTTCCTATTGTTTTATTCTACTTTCTCCTGATACTTAAGGAAGAATTGGGTTTTTTTTTATTCACAATTTCAACACTGCCACTTCACTTATAACAATGTGTACCTTTTATAATTATGAGAATCAATATATTTATGTTTACTCCCCATCTTTCAAGACAAACTCACTAGTGTTGTTATATATATATATTTTGTAACTATTCTCATTCCTTTCTTTTTCAGTTTTGCCTCTTTCTTCCATGTTTCACTGAAATAATTGGGAGCTCTAGGTTCAAACCATGTCTCTTTAAAAAATTGCCCTGAAGGGCGGTGACTGCTGCTCATCGAGTAGGGCACCAGCCCCATATAACGAAGGTGGCGGGTTCAAACCCGGCCTCGGCGGAACTGCAAAGACAGAAAACTAGTCTGGTGTTGTGGCGGGCCCCTATAGTCCCAGCTACTTGGGAGGCCGAGGCAAGAGAATCACCTAAGCCTAGGAGCTGGAGGTTGCTGTGAGCCGTGACGCCACAGCACTCTACCGAGGGCGATAAAGTGAGACTCTGTCTCTACAAAAAAAAAAAAAAAAATCCCCCCCAAACCCTTATGTTTCTGCTTTTGAAAAAAATAATTTTTGTTTGAAAAATTTGTAATACATGGATGCATTGTGCTGAACTCAGGGTCTGCAGTGTTCACTGTACCCACCGGGTAAGTTTTTATCCTTCATCGCCCTCTCCCTCCCCACTTCTTAGTTTCCAATGTCCTTTATACCAGTTTATGACCATGTGTACCCATTGCTTAGCTCCCACTTGCTGAGAACATATGGTGTTTGCTTTTCCATTCCTGGGATATTTCACTTAATGATCTCCAATTCTATCCAAGTTGCTGTAAGTGACATTATTTCACTCCTTTTTATGGCTGAATAGTTCTCCTTGGTATGTATGTATGTATGTAGGTATGTGTATATATATATATATATCACATGTTCTTTATCTGCTTATCTATGAATAGGCCCTTAGGCTTATTCTATATCTTTGCAATTGTGAATTGTGCTACGATAAACATTCAGGTACAGGTGTCTTTTTAATATAATGACTTCTTTTCCTTTGGGTAAATACCCAGTAGAGGGATTGCTGGATCAAATGGTAGGTCTACTTTTAGTACTTTGAGGACTCCCCATACTGTTTTCCACAGCAGTTGTACTAATTTGCAGTCCTACCAACAGTGTATAAGCATTCCTTTTTTCATCACATCCACACCAGCATCTATGGTTTTTTTTATTATTTTACTAATGGCCATCCTAATAGGCGTAAGGTGGTATCTCACTGTGATTTTAATTTGTATTTCCCTGATGACTAGTGATATTGAGCATTTTTTTATGTTTGCTGCACATTTGTCTATCTTCTTTTGAAAAGAGGCTATTCATGTCTTTTTTCCAATTTTTAATGGGGTTATTTTTTGTTGTTTCCTTGCTGATTTGTTTGAGTTCTTTGTAGATGTTTTTCTTTTCTTTTTTTGAGACAGAGTCTCACTTTGTTCCTCTAGGTATAGTGCTATGTATGGTGTCTTAGTTCATAGCAACCTCAACTCTTGGGCTTAAGAGATCCTCTGGCCTCAGCCTCCCGAGGAGCTGAGACTACAGGCATACACTACCATGCCCAACTGTTTTTTTCTATTTTTAATACAGTTTCACTCTTGCTCAAGGTAGTCTCAGACTCATGAGCTCAGGCTATGCACCCAGCCTTGGCCTCCCAGAGACCTGGGATTACAGGCATGAGCCACTATGCCCAGCTTTTTGGAGATTCTTGACATTTGTCCTTTGTCGTATGTATAGTTTGCAAACATTTTCCCCCACTGTATAGGTTGTCTATTGACTCTGTTGATTATTTCCCTTGCTGTGAAGAAACTTTTTTTCTTAAGAGCCAGAGTCCCATTTTGTTGCCCTCAGCAGAGTACCGTGGTGTAACAGCTCACAGCAACCTCCAGTTCTTGGGCTTAGGCAATTCTCCTGCCTCAGCCTCCCGAGTAGCTGGGACCACAGGTGCCCACCACAATGCCTGGCTGTTTTTTTGTTGCAGTTTGGCCGGGGCTGGGTTTGAACCTACCACCCTCAGTATATGGGACCAGCACCCTACTCACTGAGCCATAGGCACTGTCCGTGAAGAAACTTTTTTAATTTAGTTAAATCCCATTTGTTTATTTTATTTGTCACTGTATTTGTCTTTCCAGTCTTAGTCATAAATTCTTTGCCCAAGGCTGATGTCTAGAAAAGTTTTTCCCACAGTCTCTTCCAGAATTTTTATGGTTTCAGGTTTTACACTTAATTCTTTGTATTCATCTTGAGTTCATTTTTTAATATAGTGAGAGAGATGGACCTTGTTTCATTATTCTGCATGGGGCAACTCAATTTTCCCAGCACCATTTATTGAATTGGGCACCCTTTCCCCAGTGTATGTTTTGTTTGTTTGTTTGTTTGTTTGTTTTGAGACAGAGTCTCACTTTGTCGCCTTTGGTAGAGTGCCATGGCGTGATAGCTCACAGTAACCTCAAACTCTTGGGCTCAAGCCATCCTTTTGCCTCAGTTTTTATTTTTAGTAAAGACAGGATCTTAGTCTTGCTCAGGCTGGTTTCATTCATGAGCTCAAGTGAGGCTCAAACCCACCTCAGCCTCCCAGAGTGCTAGGATTACAAGTGTGAGCCACCGTCCTCCAGTGTATTTTTTGTCTGCTTTGTCAAAAATCTGTTGATCATAATTATATGGTTTTATTTCTGGGGTCTCTATTCTATTTCATTGGTCTATGTCTCTATCTTTATGCCAGTACCATGCTGGTTTTCTTTTCCTTCCTTCCTTCCTTCCTTCTTTCTTTCTTTGTTTCAAGACAGTCTCACTGTATTGCATAGGCTAGAGTGCCATAGCGTCAGCCCAGTTCATAGCAACCTTAAATACCTGGGCTCAAGTGATCCTCCTACTTCAGTCTCCAAGTAATTGGGACTAGAGAGGCCCGTCACCACACCTAGTTAAATTTTCTATTTTTAGTAGCAATAGGGTCTGTAGTATAATTTAAAGTCAGGTAATGTGATGCATCTAGATTTCCTCCAATATCCCTTATGAACAAAGATGCAAAAATCCTCAAAATATACTAGTAAATCAAATTCAACAGCATATAATCCACCATGATCAAGTGGATTTCATTCCAGGGATGCAAAGATGATTCAAGATATGCAAATTGACAAATATGATTCATCACGTAAACAAACGTAAAAACAAAGATTATATGAGCATCTCAATAGATGCAGAAAAGGTATTCAAAAAAATCCAGCTTGGGCGGCACCTATGGCTCAGTGAGTAGGGCCCCGGCCCCATATACCGAAGGTGGTGGGTTCAAGCCCAGCCTTGGCAGAACTGCAAAACAGAAAAATAGCCCGGCGTTGTGGTGGGCGCCTGTAGTCCCAGCTACTCAGGAGGCTGAGGCAAGAGAATCGCCTAAGCCCAGGAGTTGGAGGTTGCTGTGAGCTGTGTGACGCCACGGCACTCTACTGAGGGCGATAAAATGAGACTCTGTCTCTACAAAAAAAAAAAAAATCCAGCAGTACTTCATGAAAAAACTCTCAACACACTAGGCATAGAAGGAACATACTTTAAAATAATAAAAGCCATATATGACAAACCCACATATCAAACATCATGCTGAATAGGGAAATATTGAAAATATTTCCTCTAACAACTGGACCAAGACATGGTGCCCACTGTCACCACTTCTATTCAACATAATGCTGGAAGTCCTAACCAGAGCAATCAGGCAAGAGAAAGAAACAAAGGGCATCCAAATTGGAAAAGACTCCATCAAAAGACTTTACAATTGATAAATAAATTCAGCAAAGTCTTAGTTTACAAAATCAGTGTGCACAAATCAGTAGCATTCCTATATTCTAATAACAGTCAAGCTGACAGTCAAATCAAGAATACAATACTATTGGCTCGGTGCCTGTGGCTCAACGGGCTAAGGCGCCAGCCACGTACACCTGAGCTGGCGGGTTCAAATCCAGCCTGGGCCCGCCAAACAACAATGACGGCTGCATCCAAAAAATGGCCGGCGTTGTGGCGGGCACCTGTAGTCCCAGCTACTTGGGAGGCGGAGGCAGGAGACTCGCTTGAGCCCAGGAATTGGAAGTTGCTGTGAGCTATGATGCCACAGCACTCTATCCAGGGTGACAGCTTGAGGCTCTGTCTCAAAAAAAAAAAAAAAAAAAGAATGCAATACTATTTACAATAGCTACAAAGAAAATAAAATACCTAGGAATATACTTAACCAAGGAGGTGAAAGATCTCTGCACAAGGAGAACTACAAAAAAAAGATGAAAGAAATCATAGCGGACACAAACAAATGGGAAAACATCCCATGTTCATGGATTGAAAGAATCAACATTGTTTAAATGTCCTTACTGCCCAAAGTGATTTACAGATTATGTACAATTCCCATTTTAAAAAATGTCATTTTTCACAGATCTAGAAAAAAATAATCCTAAACTTCCCAGGGAACCCAAAAAGAGCCCAAATAACCAAAGTAATCTTAAGCAAAAAGAATAAATCTGGAGGAATCAAATTCCCTAACTTCAAATATACTACAAGGCTATAGATAACTACTTTTAAGGAATCCTTACTCAACAACTGAAGTGCCCTTTATACCCATATCATCAGCAATTATTAGATATAACTCTAAATGTTTTCCATTTCATTGCTCACCATTCTTTGTTTTGTATGTCATCTTTTTTCCTAAACTTCTTTTTATTTTGTTGAAGTATATTCTCAAGCAACTTTTTTGAAAGGGATAAAAATATGCGTAATAGCCACTGTTATCTGACAATCCAGCATCCATTTTCCCTACCCTCTTTCTTTCTTTTGCTCAGGTAGTTCCCCCTCTCTTGTTTAGACCACATAACTCAGGTAGCAGTTTAAGGACAGAGACCACAAAGAGACAGAATCAGCCCCATTATATAATTGAAGGGAAGGATTACAATTCCATTCCTGCATGTAAGTTTTCCCAGCTTCCTCTTCAGATACACATCAACTAGGAAGGGTGCCACCATCTTTGGTCCAAGTCTTAGAATGAAGCCAACGCTAATGATGGCAGAGGAGGGAATGGACAGGAGCAGGGTCTGTGACGTGTCACGGAGCCCTGAAGCAGCTGCAGGTGTCTGCCTTACTCCTGGGCTTCCTGGCCCTTGCAATCAAAAGCTTATGCAGTTAACTTTCCAAATGCAAATTTATCTCTACTTTCCCTCATACTTTATTGATATTTTGGCTGTGTACAGAAGTCTAGATTCAAAATAATTTCCCTCGAGGGGAAAAGTACTGTTTTCTTTATCTTCAAGTGTTTTTCTTCTTCGAACATTTTGGGATTTTCTCTTTATCTTTGATGTTAGCTGTTTCTCCTATGTTGTTGTAGGTGTGAATTTTTTAATGTTGTTCTGCTTGGCACTTGGCAGTTTACGAGGTAAAGCACATGGCCCTCCCCAGTGTGGGTGGGCACTGCCCAATTCTCTGAGGGCCTGAGTAGAACAAAGAGGTGGAGGAAGCCTGACTTGACCCTGCTCGACTGCGTGGGTTGGGTCAGTGATGTTCTGCTCTGAGTCTCCTGGTCCTCAGGCCTTCAGATCCCATCTGGAATCTACGCAATTAGCTTTCAGGTCTTTGAACTGCACCACTGGCTTCTCCAAGTCTCCAGTTGCAGATGACAGATGGTGGAACTTCTCAGCCCCCACAATAGAATGAATCAATACCTTGCAATACATTTCTTTGCATCTCTTTCTCCCTCTATATATGTGTGTGTGTGTGTGTGTGTGTGTGTGTGTGTGTGTGTGTGTGAATATATACATACATATGCTGTGTGTATATAAGTAGTACACACACAGATATATATGTATATTTCCTATTGGTCCTATTTCTCTGCAGAACTCCAACTAACATAGGATCCTAAAGTGGATTTACCCATAAATGAATTTCTTTAAGTCTGTTTGTGCCAGCACACCAAGCTTAAAGAGGAAAATATGTGAATCTGGAGAGGAGCCAATTGGCTAAAAGCTGAACGTATTAGAATTTTCTCAGAAAAAAAAAGAAGGGATTCTTGTTTATATTTTTTATTGTCTTATCAAGGAAACATCTGGAAACCATCATTGTTGCTAACCACTCCATTTGTATTGTTTTCCCCCAAAATATATAAAGGAAATCTCAAATAATGCTTGCTTCTGCAGGGCCAACTATTTCTCCTAATTATAGACACATTTAATTATAGATACTGATATAGCTTTTAACATTTGGTAAGCCAGGATTATAGTGACTGTACATTATTATAGGTTGTTAAATAATTGCAAGTATAATTAACGAGTGTTCAGTGACTACCTCCCACATATGCAGCATGATGTTTTAGCAAGTGGGAGAGGCAATATTTAAATGTGACTCTTGCCTACAGAGAATATAAGGTCTAATTGGAGAGATAATATTAGTGGTTTGAAATAATAAATTTTGTGGTTCTAACAATAGGACTCAGCCAGAACTCAGAGCTTTAGGGTACTATGCATACTAAGGTATGTAGGCTAGTCATTGAAGAATTTGTTTGGCTTGAAATATGGAATTGGGATATGCGAAATGTATTAGTTAGCTATTTCTGTGTAACAAATTATCCCAAAACTTATCAGCTGAAAACAACACACATTTATTGTCTCAAAGTTTCTGTAGGTGAAGAAGGCAGGTGCAGGTGCAGTTTCGCCAAGTGATCTGCTCCAGGGTCTTTCATGAGGTCTTTCAAGATGGTAGCCAGGACTGGAGTCTCAGTGAAAGACTTGAAAAAGAAAGAATCCACTTCCCAACTCACAGATACAGCTCTTCACAGGCTTCTGGTCGTTGAGCTCTGATAGACTGAGGGCCTCCTTCTTTGCTGGCTATAAAGTGATTGTCACCCTCAGCTTCTTGCCATGGAGCCTTTCCAATGTTGCAGTTTGCTTTGTCAAAATCATCAGGAGGAAGCACCTGCTAACCAGATGTAGGTTAGTATTTTATGGAACCTAATCATGGAGTGGCGTCACATCACCTTTGGCATCTATTCCACCAGTTATAAGCTGGTGTTAGTCACCAGTCCTACCCACACTTGAGAGGAGAGATCACACAAGGGCTGGATCTTCTCTGCCTATGACTGTCGGCCAGGCCTACAGGACAAAGATTACTTCTTTATACAGCACAAACAGGCATAGTGGCCTGGAACCATGAGTAGTCACGTCAAACCAGGCAATGGGACAGTGAGCCAAGAGGCCATGAGCATTTATGGATAGGGAGGAGAAGCACAAGATCAGTGGCCAAGAAGCTGGATGGGTGTGTAGAGGCTGCACAACTCCAGGAGAAGAAATCACAAGAAACGCACGCGCGAATCTCCTGAAGTGTTCCTGCCAAAAGCATTCTAACTCAAAACTCACCAAATCTTTACAGCTAACTTCCAGTTTACAGAAAATACTGAAACAGAGGAACAAGTGAAATGACACCAAAAGGAAACAATCTGACAAAATCCTTAAATTCAGACCCTTTTCCTATCAACTGGCCTGATCTTTTTAATTAGCCAATATCATGAAAAAATAAGGCAGTACAGCTCAGCGGGGCTGGCGGACCTGCCGCCTCCTCCTTGGCAGTGTCGGTGGTGTGGCAGCCAGCTGAAGAGCCAGCGGGCTGGATGACAGGTAAGGAGGGGGACCTCCAACCCCACCAGAGGCTCCAATTGCCAAAAAGCCTGGACAACTGCCGAGGAGACACCTGTGCCTTGGTGTCTCCTTCACTTCACACTTAGGACTAAATGTGGAACCCCCATTTCCTATGCCTAGGTCAATTTCTTGTGAATTTTCTAGGCCTCAATTCCACGAATGGACTGTATCCACTCATTGATACATTCATTCACCTTGCCCCTGGTGGAAGGGACTGTATTCATTCGTTTCCTGGCCAAGGAACCCATACACCTATATATACCCTGAGACTAAAGGCCTAAAGGAGGAGACGGTGAAAGACCGGGAGAGAAACGGAGAGAGCTTCTCTCTCCCCACTAGAATTCTCTCCCTCTACCAGGAGCTTTAGTGTTTTCTGTATTCTTTTCTGTAAATAAATTCTGTCTTACCACTGAGGGGTGGGGGGGAATAATGTAACGAAGAATAATAAAATACATGTATAAATAAAGAAAAAAAAAGAAACAAACAAACAAGCAAAAAAAGAAAAATAAATAAGGCAGTAGAGGTGTGGGGAAGGCTAAAGTAGATTAAAGCATAATGCAATGATCAGCTCTTCATTTCAAACAGCAAAGAAAGGCCAGGCACAGTGGCTCACACCTGCAATCCCAACACTCTGGGAACCTGAGATGGGTGGATCGCTTGAGCTCAGGAATTAGAGACCAGCCTCAGCAAGAGTGAAACTCCATCTTTACTTAAAAATAGAAAAATAAGCCAGGCGTTGTGGCAGTGCCTGTAGTCCCAGCTACTCGGTTGGCTGAGCAGGAGGATCACCCGAGCCCAGGGAAGTCTGAGGTTGCTGTGAGTTAGGTTAACGCAATGGCACTCTAGCCTGGGCACCAGAGTGAGACTGTCTAGGAAAAAAGAAAAAAAGAAAACAAAACATTTGGAGTGGGTAATTGCTAAAGTTTGAGTATGGATTGTGCATTCTATCTAGGACTATTAACTTTATTAGGTATGATAAAGGTTATAGGGGACAAACATCTTAATTAATTTTTTGAAGGGAAAAAAGAAAGAAAAAATAATTTTTTGAAGGGTAGGATGGAGTATTCAGGGATAGAGTGTCATGAAAGCTACAAGCCTTTTTATAATCATTTTAAAATACATCCAGCTGACCCTTGAACAATGAAGGGGTTGGGGCACTGATGCCTACTCCATGTGCAGCTGAAAATCCACATATAAATTTTCATTCCTCAAAATTAACTACTTAACTACTCATGGCTTCCTGTTGACTGTAAGCCTTATTGATAATATAAACAGTGACTAACACACACATCGTCTGTTATTAGTATTATAGACTGTATTGTTACCAAAAAAGTAAGTCAGAGAAAAGAAAATATTATTACTAAAACCATAAGGAAGAGAAAAATATGTACTATTCATTAAGTGGAAGCAGATCATCATGAAGCCTTCATCCTCATCATCTTCACACGGAGGAGGTTGAGGAGGAGAAGGAAGAGGGGTGGGTCTTGGTGTCTCAGGGGTGGCAGAGGTGGAAAAAAATCCTCCCAGGAAGTTCAAACCAGTGTTGTTCTAGGGCCAACTGTATAAAATCTTATGCTGTGAGATCATGTCAGGAAAAAGAAAAAAAAAAAAAAAAAACCTCTGCTAAGACTCAGCAACACAATAATTCTCACAGCAGACTTGCTTAAAAATTCTAAAAGGATCTTGATTCTTGCTGAGTCTTGGTCAAGCTGTGTATTTTGCCTCAGACGTGTTCAGTGCTCACTCAGAGCAATTGCTTCACAATTTCTTGCTGAATGATAATCATTCAAAGACATTGCCTCCTGCCTAAAAGTGGTTTACATACCAAAGGGCATATTTTTCTTACCCACCAAGGAGTGCAGAGGCGGCAGCTGGAACTCTTGCGGTGGGTTTTGAATGATGCTTTCAGAAATCCAGGATTTTCTCCATGTCCTTCCTCTCTGCTCTTGGTGCGATGGATTTCGGAGTCACACTGGGTACCTCAGGGCTGCAGATAGCTACAGCGGCCTTTCCGGGGGGGAGGGTGCTGGGAGAATCTCACCACATATTTCCTTATGGAGAAGCTTCCAGCGGGACTTTCCCTGAGCTGTCTTTGGCCATAACTGAGTCCCACGGCAAAATGCACTGCAAGTGAGCCTGGGAAGCTGGTATTCAGCCATTTGCATCTTTTCTAGATGCAAGCATGGGCGTAGGGTTTGAATGGGGTATGAACTGGGTTTTGGAGGGGCTAACAGATTCTGCCTCCAGCCATTTCCTTGAATGTCTAAACAAAGTAGAGCTCTTTGGCAGGTATCTCTACATAAATTAAAGCAAAACAAAAAGTTGAAAAACATTTCATTTGAAAAATTATCAGATTTAGTGCGGATACAGCATTAATTCCTTCTGAAAACATGTAACAAGCCACTGGCTACACACCAAACATTGGGCTAAAACCCAATGGGGACAAAGACAAAGAGAGATAGTCCATCTCCTTAGAAAACAGGCTGTAAATAAACACGTGTAGTCGTAATGTGAGAAAGAGCAGATGAAAGAAACACTACATGGGGACCGAGAATTGTTTTGGATAAGTTTTGCCTCCACCAGTTGGAAGGGGAGAAAATAGCTCCAGGCGGGACCCAGCGTGGTCGGTCTCAGCGTGACCGCTCCATGGGCAGCTTGTTCCTGTTGCTAGAAGAATGTCCATGTTTCGGCTTTGCAGAAAATGTGCAAGACTTGGAGTCAGAAGTCTTCCTCTAGTTCGGCTGCTGATTAGCTGTGTGAGATCGAGTTTGCAGTTTAAGTCGGCTTTAAGTGGAAGCCCCTTTCTCACCGCGGTCTTGCGCTTCTAATCGTGTCAGGACGGCACGCGCTCTGTACACTGTTCCTTAACCGCGTCGCGGACACAGTGGCTGGATTTGCAGCCATCTGCTAGCAGTTGGTACAGCGGTGTGCGGAACAGGCCAGACGTAACTTACTCTGGCTAATTTGTACCTGAAATTATGGCAACGTGCTGGCAGACAAGCTCGGTGGGCCTCTGGGACCTTGCTGAGCTGTGAGAGTTGTGTCTCACGTGCCCGGTTTCCCAGGACAGACCCGGTGACCAGCAGCATCAAAACAAACCATCAGCAGAAGGAAAATATTTAACATCCGGAAAGACTGAAATAACTTTCTATCTGCCAGATGGGGAGAGAGATCACACAATGTCGTCGGGACTTGAATTTAAATCTTTTGTAAAAAAAAGAAAATATATTAAAGCCCTTCCCTTCTCCTTATTTGGTCCCTTCAGCTTTTGCTGGTGGTTTTAAAAATGTCTTTTATTCCATGACATGATAGCAAAGGCCTTTTGGAGCCATAGCTGAGTTCGAAATGACTCTCCCACAACTGTTTTTTATTTCCATTTTGTTTCACGGACTGAGAATGTAAATTGAACTTCAGTGCTATTGTGCTTTGTTCTGCCTCTCTCTGCGGAAGTGTGTTCTGAATTAAAGTCGCCGAAAAAAGCAGAGCAGTCCCAGATATTACCCTTCAGCTTTTGAACAGCCTGAGAGCAAGGAAAGACAGAGTGCGTGGTTTTATGAGCCCCAGATGGAGTGATGGGCGTCGCGCATGTCTGCGCGGCGAGGTCACGGGTTCAGGTTCCAGCTGGAGCCGTGGCAGAGTCGCTTCATACCGAAGGAATAAAGATGAGATCTTGAGTGGAAAACGTAGCCACCCGCGGGGAACAGACCGGGTGCTTCTCACGCTAACCACCACGACGTCGGGCCACGCCTGAGTACTCATCTTGTTCAACCGATTTTGCTTTTGACTCTGAACAAAACACTGTCATGAATTGTTTCTCACGGTGTTCCCTCTTCTGTCTCCCCTCGCTTCGTCTCTGCCGAGATCTTGACTTAGCTTCATTGTTCGTGATTGGGAAACCTGCCTTGTCCTCTCACTAACTCCTGGAGTAAGTAGGAAGATTTGTACAAAAAACGTTCTGGTTATCCGTACGCTAGTCCTCAGGGTGGAAATAACCAAAACAAAGCTTCTGAGAGTATTTCCTACCCCTCACCAACGTGAACGTAAATGTAGACGTAGTGATGCTGTTTGATTTAGCTTCTAAATAGTACTGATAGGGCAAAGCCATAATGGATTTGTGGCCGTGATATTAACTCGTGGTTCTTTTCCTTTAACTTTTAGTTAAAATATTTTAAATTGTAATAAAAATGTGCATCACATAAAATCCACCATCTTAGCCATTTGCAAGCATGCAGCTCAGTGGCATTTTAAATGCATTCATGTTGTTGTGCCACCATGGCCACCACCCACCTCCAGAACTTTTCATCTTCCAGAGCTGAATCTCCGTCCCCATCAGACACTGGCTCCTCCTTCACACATCGGCCCCCAGGCCTTGCATTGTCTCTGGTGACCAGCTTCTGTCTTGCATGGTAGAGAGGACATACCAATTTATGTCCCACTTCTAGACAAGGAGGAGGAGGATCAAGAGCTTTCCTTGTACCTGCTTTTTTCTCAGCTGCCTTCAGTGCAAATTGATCCTTATGTCAAAGTGGCGTGTTTTGGGGTGGCACATCCTGAACCCCTTCACCCATGGAATGAGGAACTTCTCCCTTCCTTCACTCCAACACGCACAAGAGAAGATGGGAACTCTCCTGACGGGTATCTAGGGAGGAGAACTGGAAGTAAAGAAGTACACGAGACCGACTGGACTCAGTCTTGAGTCCTTCTGCCATTTTCAGGGACTGCGGCTGCTGAGACAGGCGACTGGGTAGAGGTGGGGTAAGATATGAAGGGAAAACCATTAGAAAGCAGGGCACCACTTTTCTCCAATCAGTTATAACACTAATCAAACTGACAACTTTGATCTCTGGCTGCCTTGGTGGTGGAGAACTTGGGAAGAGAAAAGAGCAGTTGCCCCAGCCTGAGTGTGAGCTTGAGAACATTGCGACGTCGCACGTCTCAAATGACTAACACGTTTCGGTCTGCTGGCCTGCACATCTTTGATGATCCTTTAATTTAGCTTTCCGCTTGCCATACGCCAGCTCCTGGTGAGCGGGAGCCAGTTCTTGTGTCATTATAACCAGCATCTTCCTAGTTTGCAAAGAACAAAATAAATAAGTAGACCCCAAGCAGGTTCTGCCAGGGGTCGCTGCAGTGTCCCTGGAGGAAGCAGCCCCTGGGGAGCTGCTGCCTGGGAGTGTGGAACTTGGGGCTCTAGGGGACCCTGTTGCCATTGCTTCTTTCCTTTATATGCATTTTATTTTGAAATAACATTAGACTCACAGAAAACTTGTACACACAGGACAGTGAGTTCCTGCGTGCCCACGCCCACTCTCCCCAGGGCCAGCTCCGTGTTCGTGTCGTCCATAACTAGGACAAGAGGGTCACAGCTGGAAATCAGCATCGGTACGATGCAACTACAGACACTACAGATCTTATTTAAGTTTTGACGGTCTTCCCACTGATGTCGTTTTCTCTTCCAGAATCCCATTCCAGAACCCACCTGCACTTAGTGGCTGCGGCTCCTTAGTCTTCTCAGACCAGGGACTGCCCCTCAGTCTTTTCCTTCTCTTTCGTGGCCCAAATACACTTTTTTTTTTAAACCGATCTCACGCTCTGTCGGGGGCCCTGGCATCTCTCTAGTTCCCCCCATCTCCTAGGTACAAGTGATTCTCCTGCCTTGACCTCTCAAAGGGCTGGGATTACAGGTGCGAGCCACCGTGTCCGGCCCCAAACATACTTTTGAAAAATACCAGTTAATTGTTGCCGGGTTGGTCTGGTGTCTTCTGGCGACTTGAGCAGGCTGTGCACCCTCAGCAGGGACACAGCACGTGCAAGTCCCGCCCTCCCTCCCGCAGAGAGTCCTGGCAGGACTTACCGCCCACTGTGTGTCCTCTTGCTGATGGTAACCTCCGTCACTCGGTCCGTGTCTATTGGGTTTCTCCACCATGAGGTGTGATTGGTAAAGATAGAGCTCTGTTGAGATGAGGCAATGTCTGGCTTCTCCTCAGACTTCTCCCCAACCATTTCAGCATCTATCCAGGGGTCTTGCCTACAACAATTACTTCCATGTATTTGTCTAATGTGATTTCTTTTCTCCTCATTTCTTCCACCTTTATTTATTAGGATTCGTGTGTAAAAGCTGTTATTTCTGGCTTGGCACCTGTGGCTCAAC
>CAUYON010014907.1:0-12335 GCA_963573935.1 Arctocebus calabarensis | reverse complement strand
CAGAAAGGCCTAAAGAATGTATTTGATGAAGCAATATTGGCTGCCCTGGAACCTCCAGAACCGAAAAAGAGCCGCAGGTGTGTGCTGCTATGAACATCCCTCCAGAGCCATTTCTGCACAGCTGGTGTCGGCATCATACTAAAAGCAATGTTTAAACCAAACTAAAGATTAAAAATTAAAATTTGTTTTTGCAATAATGACAAATGCCCTGCACCTACCCACATGTACTCATGTCAGACAAGGCCCCTAGATATGGTCCCCCTTTCCCCTTCCAGTACTAGTTAATTTTGAGTAATTGTGTATTGTCAGAAAAGTGATCGGTACTAGTTTTTGTTTTGTTGGTTTTCATTTTTTAAAGCAAGGTGTGCTTGTGATGACTCTGTAACAGACTAATTTGAATTGTTGAAGCTGCTCCCTGGTTCCACTCTGGAGAGTAATCTGGGACATCTTAGTGTTCTTTTTTTTATTTTTCCCTCTGTTTTTGGGGGGAGTGTGTGTGGGGTTTGTTTTTTAGTCTTGTTTTTTTAATTCATTAACCAGTGGATAGCCCTAAGGGGAGGAGGATGGATTGATTCCACATTCCTCTTTTTAGATGTAGTTTAGAAAACATGTTCCCCATCTGGTGCTCTTAGGAAGGAGTATAGTAAATGCCTCATTGAATAACATACTCCTTTTTGAAAGTTGCCTTTTCTCTCCACCCTTGAGTAGCTCCAGTATTTGATGAAACTCATGAAAGTGGGTGGAACCTGTCTTGCCCCTCCTCTTTTCTAGGATGCACTATCTATGGGACTGTGACCTTCAAGGAAATTTGTTTGCCATTTGCTGATTTTTTTTGGAAGTTAATTTCTAACTTCTTTCACTGATAAATGAAGAAAAGTATTACACCTTTGAAATACACCAAATGGATTGAGTTCATAATTTAAAAAAATTTTTTTCCTGTCAGTCATTATCTTACATGCTTAGCCTAGATTTGCAACTCAATAGTATATAATATGGTGTTCCTAGACCTGGCATGTAGAGGGGACATGAGGGGTGGTGCTAGAAGACAGATGTCTTTGGAATGATTCACATCCTCTCAGTGTTGTGAGGGTGGAGGCCTGCTTCATGAAGAAGCTGGGGTGGGGTCAGGGTGGGGAGAACACTTAACAACATGGGGACCAGTCAGGGGAATCCCCTTATTTCTGTTTTGCATATGAGGAACCCTAGAGCAGCCAGATGAGGCTCTCTACTTTAATAAAAATCATGGAAAGAGTCTTATAAAGACTCTTCATAAGTGTTAATAGGGATTTTATGAGCTTTCTGGTTTCCAATTTTTAAAAATGTTTAGGTAATCTTTTCCACCTTCCCCAAATCTAATTCTTGTAGATTCATTAGTGTTGAACCAATGCTTTCTCATGTCTCAATTCTTTGTATATGCATTCTTTTCAAATGTATTAAACAAACAAAAAACCCTTCACAAGCCAAAAAAAAAAAAAAAATGTACTTGCATGTAGGACAACTCAGAAAAGTATAGTGAATGGATGAAATCTACTGTATGATAAAAATGCTACAAACACCATTTAGTTGCCGTCAATAAGAAATTTACTTGTTTTAGAAAATCTAAATGCTGGAATTGTCCAGAAAAATTTAACAGGTTTATTTATAATTGTTATAAAGTTGAACTGCTGAAACTTGTTCACTGAAACATTTTGACTCGCATTAATGCTGCACGGCCCACATTTATATTAAAAATTCACACACAAATGAAAATGGAAAAATTGCCAACACCTTATTTCCATCCCCTAATTTTCAGTTGCAATCATATACTTAAATATCTTTTGACCCCACGGGGGGGGGGGGGGGGGGGGGGGAATCTGACATTCAGAACTATCAATAAACAGGAAGAAGAGAAATTTTATTTTATTTTTTTGATAATGAAATGTTTTCCCATCATAGTGGACTCTTAAGCACGTTCTCCACGAATACAGTGTGCTAGCTGGATGTCTTTTGGCATCATTGCTACACGTTTGGCATGGATAGCACACAGGTTGGTATCTTCAAAAAGGCCAACCAGGTAGACCTCACTGGCCTTCTGCAAAGCACCAATAGTTGCCCTCTGTTTTTTTAATGTCTAGAAGTATAGATACCAACCAATCTGGAAATTCCAACAGCAAAATTTATCAGCAACAATTCTCTCTTAAATGGTAAAATTATAGAAAGTTATTTTTATTTCATCTTTGCACTTATTTATAGTACATTAATTTTTAACTATTCTTCATTATTCAAAGTCTTTTTTTTTTGTCGTTGTTGTTCTTGTTTTTTTTTGTTGTTGTTGTTGTTGTTGTTGTTTTTGAAACAGAGTCACTCTGTTTCCCTGGACAGAGTGCTGTGGCGTGATAGTTCACAGCAACCTACTTGGGAAGCTGAAGCAATCCTCTTGCCTCAGCCTCCCAAGTACCTGGGACTATAGGTGCCCACCACAACGCCCAGCTAATTTTTCTAATTTAATAGAGATGGGGTCTGGCTGTTGCCCAGGCTGATCTCTAACTCCTGAACTCAAGCAATCCACCTACCTCGGCCTCCCACAGTGCTGGGATTACAGGAGTGAGCCAACATGCCCAACTCATTTAAAGTTTTTACAATAAAAAGTATCACTTATGGGTGGTGCCTGTGGCTCAAAGAAGTGGGGCGCTGGCCCCATATACCAAAGGTGGCAGGTTCAAACCCAGCCCTGGCCAAAAACTGCAAAAAAAAAATATTACTTATGTAATGAGAAAAATGCTATTTTCATTGACGGAGTGGGGGAAGAAGAAAGAAAAATAGAAAAATAATTTCTTATAAAAGAGAATTGAAAGAATCCCATGAAGAAAGTAACTATAGATTCAGAGTTGCTGGAAAAGCTAGAACACATATTTAAGAAATCATTTCTGCAACTCGAGGAAGCCAACTTCTGCAAAGTATGGTCAAAAGACCAGAGAAAATGTGTGCATGGGTTTGGCACACGTCAAGGTAAAAACTAAGCAGTTAAATGGCAAATCTCCAAAACCTGGGCAGCACAAGTCTTGATATTACAATGTGGAAGAAAGTCATAAGGCCAATATTTCCGTTTATAGTGGGAAGTGAATTTTTTTTGCTGATGTTTATAAAACTAGAAATTGTTCTCCTTCAAATGAAAAATCCAAATTCATCAAATTCCTTCTCAGGTTGAAGAGCACCTCGGCATATGAGCAAACGAAGAGGCACAGTGCAGTGCTGCCCAGTCACAGAAAGAAACCAGGCCCAGGGTAACAAGGAGAAAGTTTACAGAACCTGGAGAGAATGACCCAGAATGTGCCAATTATAGCAGGAAAAGAAAAGTGAAGTTATAGACCACCTTCATGAAACTACCTTTAAATAGGATCTTTGTGTATTATGCAGGACAGGAGGAATTAATATCCCTAAGATACAAAGGATTCCAATAAATCAAAGGGAAAAGACTGAAACCCTTATAGAAAAATGGCAGAGCACATAGACAGGCAAAATGAAAATTGGGTTACCAAATGGCTAACATATACATAGAAATATGTTCCATATGTCTAGAGCCAAAATGCAAATTTAAAATAATGTGATATATTTTTTTGCTTAAAAGATATGCAAAGATTTGAAATATTGAAAATACCATGTTAGAGAAGGGAATACTCTTATTAACACTGTTGGGTGCATAAATTGGTGCAACTTTCTGGTAGGAAATTTGGCGGTGTGTGTCAAAATGCTACATCAACATTTCCTCTTGCTCATTAATTTTATTTCCAGTCATTTGTATGGTGATAATCAGACAGGCTGGGCACAAAATGATATTATACAACACACACATACTCACACACATACATACATAGTTGCAATATACCTATTCATGGTTTGTTGAAAGAAATTATGGGACGTTATTCCTCACAAAAGGAATAATGTGAAACAGTTAAAAGTTAAAATATAGATCCATATTATTTGTGGCTACAGCACATTGACAAATAAAAGCAAGTAGCAAAAATCATGCGTACCACATTCTCATATATGTATATGTTTGTGTCTGTGTCTCTGTGTGTACACACACACGTGCACAGAAAAGAAAGTCTGGACAGATACCGGGCAAATATTAGCAACTGTTCTACTTGTGAGATGAAATTACAGGTGATTTTCAAATTTGTGTTGTTTGACCTATTTTTATAATGCATACAGACGTATTTCACAATCAAAGAATAATTCCAATTTTAAAATATAAACCTTTAGAAATTTTAAACAAAGGAAAGACAGTTCCCTGTTATTTATTACAAAGGTCTTGATGTAAAAATCTGCCATGGTGCAAAAACCCAGAAAGACAATAAAAAGGATCAATGAATGATTCAGAATGGTGAAATTCACTTCGGTGAAAGTAGTTCATATTTCCTTAAACCACATGGCTAAGGATTTCACCATAACCTCATAAAAAGAGGTAATTGAGGTTAACCTCAAAAATCACACTGAATTTTTTTATGGTAGGTTACAAGGATATATTTGCCTAAGTTAATTTTTTAAGTACTTAAAGTATAGAACCACTTCTGAAATGGTGCAAGAGCTCTTCCAATATCTGCTTGACCATAACAGCTTGAAAACTCTAATAAAAAATTGTCAAAATAAACTTTGAACTCTGAAAATTAACCAATGCTTTACAATCATCTGCGAAACATTTATTCAAGAAAAATGGCTGAATCTCAGTAATAACAGCAAGTTTTGTTGGTGTTTTGCCTTGACCTATCACATCCTCTCTTACACAGCTCTGTGGTAACCTTGAAAACCAACAGCCTCATAATGAGAGCAGCCATAAAAACCAGCAAATTACCAGCCACTGAAGTGAGCGGAATGGGTTTGAAGTTTCTCAAAAGCTCCATCCCCAGAGAATTGTCTCTGTTTGACCTATCTGGCAGTTTCCTAGAAATCCACACTCCCAAGGTTTCTGTTGGTTAATTTTATGTGTCAGTGTGAATGGGTCATGGTGCCCAGATTGTTCAGTCAAACATTCTTCTGGGTGTTTTTGTGAAGATATGTATTAAATGAGATTAATATTGAAAGCACTGAACTTTGAGTAAAACAGACTGCCCTCTAATGTGGTGGGACTCATCTAATCAGTTAAAGTTATTAATAGAATAAAAACTGATTTCCCCCAAGCAATAAAGATTTCTGCAGATTGCCTTTGGACCCAGACTGTGATTTTTCCCTGGGTCTCCAACCTGCTGGCCTACTCTGCAGATTTTGGCCTTGTACCATCACAATTGTGTGAGTCAGTTCCTTAGAAATAAATCTTCTCTGTCTCTCTGTCCCCATGACCTCTCCCTCTGCTTTTCCTCTCTCTGCTTATGCACAAAGAATAGTTCACATTAGCACACAGCAAAATGGTGCTATCTGCAAGCCAGGAAGAGAGTCCTCACCAAGAACTGAATCAGCCAACATCCTGGTCTTGGACTTTCCAACCTCCAGAACTCTGTGAAATAAATTTATGGTATTTTGTTGCCATAGCCCAAGCTGAGTAAGATACCTACCACATACAAAATTTAACTTGAACCAACTCAAAGACTCCAGGATTCAAAACTACAAAATTCTTAGAAGAAAATATAAACCATAAATCTTAGTGATCTTAGATTGGGCAATAGTTTCTTAGGTTTGGCTTGAAAAGCATCATCACAGTTTAAAACTTTTTTACTGCCAATAATCCTATGTAAAAAGTTTAAAAACAACAAACAATGTGGGAGAAAATATTTTCAAATCAAATATATGATATGGGATTTATATTCAGAACATATAATGAATTCTTACAACTCAATAATAAAGACACAACTCAATTTTTAAAATAGGCAAATGATTAGAATAGACCTTTCTCCAAGAACATATCTAAGAGTCACTAAGCTCATAAAAAGATGCTCAACATTAATAGTTATCAGGGAATTTTAAATCAAAACCCAATGAGGGGGGCGGCACCTGTGGTTCAAGGAGTAAGGGCTCCGGTCCTGTATAATGGAGGTGGCGGGTTCAAACCCGGCCCCGGCCAAAAATTGCAAAAAAAAAAAAAAAAAAAAGAAAACCCAATGGGATACCACATCTTACCTACTAGAATGGCTATAATAAAAAAGACAGACAATAGCAAGTGTTGGCAAGAATGTGGAGAAGTTGGAACCCTCAAAATCTTGCTGTTGAGAAGGTACAATAATGCAGCTACTTTGGAAAACAGTTTGAAAATTCCTTACAAAGTTAAATGTAGAAGTATCATACGGCCCAGAAGTTCTACTGCTAGGTATTTACCCAAGAGAAATTAAAAAGCATATGTTCATACAAAAAAATGTGTACACATGTTCATAGCAGCGTTATTCATAATAGCCAAATGCTTTCAAATATCCCTCAACTGATGAATGGATGAACAAAATATGGCATAGCCATACAATGGAATACTATTCATTTAAAAAAAGTGAGTACCAATACTTGCTATAACATGAAAGGAACTTTAAAAACCTTATTCAAGTGAAAGAAGTCAGACACAAAAGCCGTATGTTGTATGATTCCATCACTATGAGAAAAATCTAGACTAGGCAAATCTGTAGAGACAGGAAGAGATTGGTGGTTTTAGGGACTGGAAGGAGGAATGGGGAGTGACTGCTAAGGTGATACAGTTCAACTATTTGTCCTTGTCAAAGTTCATGTTGAAATTTGATTTCTAATGTTGGAGCTGGGGCTTGATGGGAGGTGTTCTGGTCATAAGGGCAGATCTCTGATGAATAGCTTGGTGCTACCTTCATAGCAATGAGAGAGTTCTTGCTCTATCAAATCCCTTGACACCTAATTGCTAAAAAGAGCCTTGGGCTCCCCGACCCCTGCTCCCTCTCTGGCCACATGATATGCTGGCTTCCCTTTGCCTTCCTCCATAAGTGGAAGCTTCCCGAGGTCCCTCACCAGAAGCACATGCTAGTGCCAGGCTTCTTGTACAGCTTGAAGAACTATGAACCAATAAATCTCTTTTCTTTGTAAATTACCAGCCCCAGGTATTCCTTTACAGCAGCACAAATTGACTAAGAAATAAAGGATATGGGTTTCTTTCCACAGGGAGGTAAATATTCTGGGGTGAGATGGTGATGATAGTTGAACAACTTTCTTAACATACTGAAACCCACTGAACTGTACACTTAAAAAATAAATAAAAATGTTAAGGGATTTTAAAAGCATGTCTTTTTTTGCATAAATATATATATTTTTTTAAAAAAAGAAAATAGGCTTGGCCCCCCCCCTAGCACACCAGCCACATACACTGAGGCTGGCAGGTTTGAACTCTGGCCAGGCCAGCTAAACAACAATGACAACTGCAACAACAAAAAAATAGCTGAGCATTGTGGCAGGCACTTGTAGTCCCAACTACTTGGGAGGCTGAGGCAAGAGAATCGCTTAAGCCAGAGAGTTTGAGGTTGCTGTGAGCTGTGACACCACAGTGCTCTACTGAGGGTGACATAGTAAGATTGTCTCAGAAAAAAAGAAAAGGAAAATATACAGAAGACAAGAAGCTTATTATCAATTATCTTGCCACTCAGAGATATGCTGTTAATATTCTGCTTTACATCTTTCCAATTTGTAAAAATTTCTTTTTATTTCATGAAAATAACAAATACACAAAATATTAAATATTAAATACTTCTCTTTAAGCCACTGCTCAGCTGTCATCTCAAACTTCCCTCTGTTGTCATCCTTGGGATTCCCTTTGCCCCTGTCATGAATCTATTCCCTGCATCCTTGGTTTCATGTCTTTTTTCTTGCTTTTAATCTCTTCTTAGGTGGACAGAAAGTCTTGGGCAATAGTCCTAGCAATATGACTGTCTCTTGGGTCACACGGCTGCGTTTGGGGCTGGTGGCCTTTGGCCTACAGTGTGCAGTTGCTATCCCAGGCTCTTGTTTTACCATCCTGGAGACATCCCATTTCTCCCTGTGATGAATTCCTTGTTTTCTTTACACCAACTCTTCTGAGTTTAATCCTTTATTTCATTGTACCACATCTTCTACTGGATTCCTGAAGAAAAGATACATGGGCGGTCAAGTTTTTGAGGCTGTGCATGTTTAACAGTGTTTTTCCTCTGTGCTCATATTTGAATGATAGTATGGCTAGATTGAGAATTCCAGGTTTGGAATGTTAAAGATGCTGCCCGTTACCGTCTGGCATCTGTGTTTGGCACACAACATGCCCTACCAATCTGGAAAATCATGTGCTCTGTCAGGGAAATGTTCTTGAATCACTTCATTGGAAATTTTTTCTCCTCTGTTTTCTGTTTTTTCTTTCTGGAATTTCTGTTATTTTGCTTTTGGACCTCCTACACCCATCCTTTGGAGTTTCTCCTCTTTTTTTTTTTCTTTGCTTTACTTTCTACGGGCAAGGGTTCAACTCTATCTTCCCTTCCTTCTAATGTCTTTTCTTCTTAATCGTGCTGTCACATTTTTAACTTTTAGCTCTTTTGTTCTCTTTGGGAGGTGGGGACATGGAAAAGGTATGGGTTTCATGGATGTAGTATCTTCTCTTAGCTCTCTAATGATAATATTCATACTTGTCTAAGCATTCTTGTCCCGATTTGCTTCTAGTTGCTTTCTCTTTGCTTGCATCTCCATCCTCCAGATTAAAGACTCCTCTGATGGTTCATATTCTTTGAGTGACTGCTCACAATTAAGAGTTGAGGACTGGGCTTGGCACCTGTAGCTCAGCGGCTAGAGTACCAGCCACATATACTGAGCTAGTGGGTTGGAACCCAGCCCAAGCCTGCCAAACAACGACTACAACCAAAAAGAAAATAGCTGGGTGTTGTGGCAGGTGCCTATAGTCCCAGCTACTTGGGAGGAGGAGTCATGAGAATCACTTAAGCCCAAGAGTTGGAGGTTGCTGTGAGCTGTGATGCCACAGCATTCTGCCGAGGGCGACATGGTGACATTCTATCTCAAAAAAAAAAAAGAGTTGAGGATTAAAGAAGCTCTGAATACCTAGGTCAGGCTTGACCGCCCTGAACTTGACTATAGGGTGAACTGGGTAGGACATTTCCTGGGAAGACCTATCTTTACACTTTTGCTTTGCACGGACCCAATAAGACAAGGAGTTTTCTTCTTATTTGTTTTCAAAAAGGTGAACGTCTGGGTGCCGTCATTCCAGTACTGAGTGAGAGATGGGCTGCGAGTTCCTATATTCAGCACTGAGAAAACATACAGTCACTTGATTCCCTATTCTAGGTACTCACTGTGCCTGTCAATCCACTAATATGTCCATTTCCAGAAAAATTTGTTACTGCTTGATCTGAGACTTTGGGTTTGGTTCTAAACTCACCCCAGCGCTGGTTTAAGGTTATCCTTGTCCATGTCTAGAAGGGAAGAGTTGTTAGGACAGAAAAGCTGACAACAAGAATCAGATCTTAAATTTGACATTTCAAAAACACAAACCCTAAATGACTCAGGACATTCAAGTTTATATAACGATGGAGAAAAAAATCTTTCTAAAACTTGGAAATAAGACAAAAATGATGGCTGCATGACCTTTCTTAAAAGCCTACAAAGGTTCATCTGACTCACTGGGGGGATGTGCCTTTGACTGTGGTCCAGACATGTCATAACCCTGAAAACATAGAGGTTAACATATAGAAAAATGATAAGGTATGAAGATTTTTGAGGGGGAGGAAAGAAGCTTCATAAAGAAGATAACCCCAAAGCTGGCCTGTTTTTTACTCTATAGAACATTAACTTGTTTTGTAGCTATTTAGCAATCTTGTGTGGGTCATTACAGAAGTTTCAAGATACACAAAAATCAAGAAACCTAAAATCTGCGTGGACAGAAACAAATGAAGCCCTTCCAGCAACACCAATAAGCCAAGCAAGCTGAAACTTGCACAGGTGAATCAGAAAGGAAGCTGCTGACTGTGTTTCTTGGTAGTGAAAGAATGGATCATAACACAATCTGTCTCAAAACGTTCGTAGGGACCTACATATTTCAGTATTCCATTCCCCACAAACTATAATCTTCCTTTTTCTTAGAACTTCTTCAAATTAGCTCTTATTTTTCTCCTGGTGCCTTCATTAGTTAGTTAATAAAACTCTGGCATGAGGTTGTCAGCTATATGTAGGAGAATTGTCTCTTTTAACAATTTGAGAATTATGCTTTTACACCTTGTCTTTGTCTATTTTGTGTTTCTGTAAAGAATACTTGAGACTTGGGTAATTTATAAACAGTAGAAGTTTATTTGACTCTCAGTTCTGGAGGCTAGAAAATGCAAGAGCATAGTACTGGCATCTGGCGAAGGTCTTCATGCTGTGTTATCCCATCGTGGAAGATGGAAGGCAACACACACACAAGACAGAGAGGGAAGGGCCCAACCTGTCACAATAACTAACCCATTCCTGAGATAATGGCTTTAATCCACTTAAGAAAGTAGGGCTCTCATGGCCTAATGACCTCTCAAGATCCTATCTCTCATCTCTTGGCAATTAAATTTCAACATGACTTTTGGAGGGGATGTTTAAATCATAGCAACCACAAATGAAAGATCTGGAAAAATAGTGCTCAGTGAGAATAAATTGTTTTTCTTGAACCAGATTAGATGAAGATTCCCTGGGGTGAGGGAGAGGAAGAGAGTCGGAGGAAAGCAAAAGAGTACAAAACCTGGCAGGTCCTCAAAAGAGGATTTTTTCTGCCCCCTGCTTCCAGAGTGGGTTTCAGGGAAGATGGCATGCCGGGGACATCCGAGAAGTTTGGGAGGCTCAGAGAGGAACTGGTTGGTACCTTCTTCTCCATGGAGAAGACAAACCTAATGCCAGGGAAGTACTAGAGAGATGCCTACAGGAGTATCTGGGAAAATGGTCCAAACTTGGTATCTCAGAGCTCTGTGCAGCCCAGCGTGCTTAAGGAAATGTTTCCCATGTGCGGACATAGCTAAAGAAGAGCTGGACTTGGAGAAGCATGTAGTTGTGATAAGGATGGTGTGTGGACCCAACAATGAAGACAAACTAGATTGAGGACAAACCAGCAGATGCCTGGGTAGATGAATGACAAGAAACCAGATGTCCCCCAGGTACCTCATGCCTGTCTGAGCTATAAGTCCTTGGAAACTTAGACATGATCCTAGGAAACAAGAAGGGACCGTAAATTGACTGTGATGAAGTTTGCTTCACTCAGCAGAATAGGAGCTGGAAATAGACATAGAGGTATAGGATATAAATAATTTATCTTTTTTAAGAAAGTGGATTATGCCGTACTTACTAATGTATATTCCACTCAATAACATAGCATTGATATCTTTATAGGTCAATAAATACTCTTCTACTATGTCATTTTTCATCATTATGGAACATTCCACCATATGTGCTAGTTTAACAATTTAGAAAAACTATACATTTCTCCTTCCAACTGGTAGGCACAATCAGTACCAATGATTTTATTTATTAAGTGTTGAGTTAAAACAACATCTACTTATTGGGAAGAATTACAGACAGGATGGATCCCAACCAACTACTGTAGTCAAGGAATTGGTGATCAGTGTCAGCAAAATCAAGTTAACTTTAGAAAGTCCTTTCATGAAACTGGTGATGATTAATTTGGGCTAGCAATACTAGAGTGACATTGATTCAACTCTTCATGAGGAGACCTCTAGGGTTGGAGGACACCTGGGATCTTCCCTAATGTGTGTCTTGAGTAATAGCAAAAGTCAACTGTCTACCTGCCCCCTGGTTCTGTGTATGTGCCACCAGCAATTGGAAGGCAGGGATGTGCCTGCTAGGCACAGGTTGGTGTTGAACTTCTCAACCTATAACACAAAGCAATGAATAAGCTTGTTCCAAAAGGCATGGAGGAGACTGTTGTGTGCTCCCACACTTGAAGGAAGGACTCCTTCCATAATGTAGACAGAAATACCAGTGCTTACAGGACTGCGATCCCATGGCATTACTGTGATAATGCCCTCAGTGACCCTGAAAATCACACCCTATGCAGGAGCAAAAGTCCCAGAGTTAATCCATTACCCGTCAATTTCCCCAGAATGCTGGTTTTAATCATTCCTTTCTTCTTTGAGAGGCTTATATTTTCTACAAATCAAAGTTCCTCCAGTTGATATCTGTGATGGGATATTATTTTGTTTTATTTTATTATTAAATCATAGCTGGGTACATTAGTGCAATCAAGGGGTACAATGTGCTGGTTTCATATACAATCTGAAATATTTTCATCAAACTGTTTAACATAGCCTTCATGGCATTTTCTTTGTTATTGTAGGAAGACATTTGTATTCTGCTTTAGTAAGTTTCACCTTTATCCTTCTAAGATGCACCATAGATGTGGCCCCACAAATTAC
>CAUYON010014905.1:0-10094 GCA_963573935.1 Arctocebus calabarensis | reverse complement strand
ATTTTCTTTGCTCTATCAAAGTATCTAAATAAGCTAAACATTTTGATTTAAGTCTTTAATCAGATTGCAGGCAGTCTCCAGGTTATGAATCAGATAGGTTCTGTAGGTTTGTTCTTAGTTGAACCCGTTGCAAGTTGGAACAGGTACCTATTATCCCCGTTAGTAAGCGAGTCGCATGACAGTGGGATGTTTGTAGCTCAGGGACTCTCTGTAGTAAATAGAACTCATGACCTATCAATTTCATGTACCTTAAACTATCATTGCAAAACCAACATAAAATTTCTCTAAGATTTACATCTTAGAGATAAAAATTAAGATAGGTGACAGATAAAGTGCGAGAAACTTTTCAGGGAAAATTCAAAGAAAAAATAACAGGTCATTATTTTGGACTTTTCAATGTTTAGTTCTTTCAATAGAATTTATAATTTCTTTTGTAACTACATATCTTTTGGCATTTTTCTAGCTTATAATATGTAACAAGTATGGAAAGGATAATCATAAAAATTACCCACTTCTTAAGAAAAGTGAAACTGTCTCCAGATTCATGCAGTGTCTGTGCTGAGTTGAGGTTGAGTAGGTTATAACCCTGGGATTCATCCTTTATGATGGTGTTAATTTGGAATCAAATTTTATCATGGATCCCCTATGAAGGAAGCTGCCATGACAACTATCTTCCTTTAAGCTTTCTTATTTCTTCAAGAAGTAAGATTGTGCGGTATTTTTTTCCATAAATAAATGGGCCTGATAAATGAGCAATTTGAGGCATCTAACTATACTTTCTAAATTGACAATTAAAAGTAATTTGTATAATGGACAAGCTGAATCTTATTCTGAACGCTGATGTCCTTAAAAAAATGTTATGCCCCCAAAATATTCAAATCAGCTAATATGTTTGTCCCTGACTCTAAGCAGGCTTTTATGCCCTACGATCAACAGTTTTACTGGATTGGACTCACTTACAAGGAAGAACGAGCTGCCTGGTTTTGGGAGGATGGCTCTCCTTTTTCACAGGATTTGTAAGTTTCAAGTAGTCAAGACCTTTTTTCACAGGATTTGTAAGTTTCAGTAGTCAAGACCTTTTTTGACCTTTGCAAATTTATCCGTAGATTTTACTAGTGAAGGTAGCATCTAGGAGCACTGAAACTAAAATTACCTGCCTAGGGTATGAGCATACAGAAAAAGGAGAAGGTGCAATAGAAGAACTATTTTTGCTCCACCTATTATATCTAAGTTTATGCTCAAGGACATGAAGGTTATTGTGATTGTGATCATAAAATAACTTTTGACATGAGCTCTAGTTTTGCCTTAGTAAAACACTTGGAGATACATGTGTGTGTACAGACAGGTGCTCACGTGCACAGGGACAGTCCAGTGAGAATGGGATGTCCGTTATATTTCATTCTGGAGCACAATATTCTCAGCATCCTCTCATCTGTTAAGTGCTCTGGGCTTATTTTCTGTATTTTTATAATATTTGAATCTCACTTTCTTTTCCTTCCTTTTTTTTTTCCTTTTCTTGAGACAAGAGTTTCAAGCTGTCACCATGGGTTGAATGCTGTGGCATCATAGCTTACAGTAACCTCAAGCCCAAGCGATCCTCTTGCCTCAGCTTGTCTACTTTTTAGTAGAGACAGGGTCTAGCTTTTGCTCAGGCTGGTCTTGAACTCATGAGCTCACGCACGCCAATTGCCTCAGCCTCCCAGAGTCCTAGGATTACAGGCTTGAGCCACTGTGCCTGAACTGAATCTCATTTTCACTCATAAATGTGAGATATTCAGCATTACCTAATATCAGAGTTTATGCTCTGGTTGTTTTCCTAGATGAGATCAGACAATAAATGTTAAATAAAATGAAAGTAAAGCATTGCACACTTCAATACTATTAATGACAATGGCAAAACTAAAAAAATCCCTGGCCTCAGTGCTACTGATTAGTAAGGGAATAATTGAGTGCTTTGGAATATTTTATTCTTGGAAACATCGAAATTGTGGTTATTGAAAGAATAACAAAACTCAACATGTTCTCATTTAAGTGCTTTTAAAAGTTCTATACTTTGGCTCGGCTTCCATACCTCAGTGAGTAGGACACCAGCCAAATACCCCGAAGCCCATTTCCATACCACCCCAGTCCTGCAAAACAACCATTACAACTCCAAACAAACAAATAAAAAAAAAAAAACAAAGCCAGGCCTTGTGGCGGGTCCCAGCTACTCATGAGGCTGTGGCAAGAGAATCACTTAAGGCCAAGAGATTGAGGTTGCTGTGAGCTGTGATGCCACTGCACTCTACTGAGGGTGACATAGTGAGACCCTGTCTAAAAAAAAAAAAAAGAGAAAAAAGTTATATACATTAATAAAAAAAAAAAAGTTCCCGAACATTCTCACTTCCTTTTCCCATATGTGAATATCTTTTTCTACATTACAGATTTCCATTGATTAAAAATGCAAATCCAGAGAACTGCGTAATATATAGTGCAATGGACAGTGGTATGGATACATCTTGTGAAGAGGAAAATCATTATATCTGTAAACGACAGCTTATTTAAGTGTTTCTTCAGGCAGAGAGGTGGGGACTAAGGATCCAGGATTACTAAGAATGGTACTTTTACCTTATAGTACTACTAATTATCTATTTCTTAGCTCTGTAAAAATGCTTCATACTGTCTTTTCATACCATTTTCATATATTTGAAGCCATTTGTTTAAAAATTGATGAAATTTGTATACCTAAACCTGAAATTATAAAGTATAATGCATAACATAAAATTCAGTGTGGTTTTAAACTTATTTACATGATTTTGCTTACATTCTTACAAATTCTTTTGGCAAAAATTTAAATAAAATTTACTTTAAGTTCTTTGAGTTATCCCAGTATTATTTTCCATCGGGAAAATAATTGCACTAGTTTGCAGTGTATAAGAGTTCTTTTCTTTCCACATCCTCACCAGCATCTGTTGTTTAGTGCTTTTTAAAACCTTTCTGATCCTATGTCATCTGACGTAATGATATTTTCTCTTCATGTCTTTTGCCCACTATGAATCAGAACAGAGAACCCAGAAATGAAATAATCCTCATATTCTCGTGTAATTTTTGACAAAACAGATAAAAACCTACATTGGGGAAAAGTATCTCTGTTCAATAAATGGTGCTGGGAAAGGTAGATAGCCACATGTAAGACTGAAACAGGATCCGCACCTCTCACCACTCACAAAAATTAAGTCACCATGGATAAAAGACTTAAGCCTAAGTCAGGAAACTGACTGAGAATCCTAGAAGAATGTTAGAAAAATTCTTATGGCTATCAGCCTATGTGAAGAATTCATGAAGACCCCCAAAGCATTTCAGCAACAGCAAAAATAAGTAAATGGGACCTGATCAAAGTTAGAAGCTTCTGCAAAGCCAAGGAGACAAAACAAAGGGCAAACAGACAACCCACAGAATGCGAGAAAACATTTATATGTATACAACTGATAAAAGACTGATAACCATATTGTTCCAAGAACTTGAGCAAATCAGCAAGTAACACAACCAAGAGTCAGTTTATAGTTCCTTAATTTCATCTTGATACCATGAATATATTATTCTAAATATATACAATACTTTCTATGTATTGTTAAGTAACAAATTACGATAAAGTTACAGACTTAAAATAACACATGTTCATTATGTCACAGGTTCAGTGGTCAAGAATCTGTGATAGTACAAGTGGGTTTCTTTGTGCAGGTTTCTTTGTCACAAGACAGAAATCAGGTCTTGGCCAGACTGCATTCTCATTCAAAACTCCAGTCCCTCTTCCAATCTTATGTTCAGGTTGTTGACAGAATTTAGTTTCTTGTGGTTATAGAACTGAGATGAGCACTCAACTCCCAGAAGTTGCCTTGTCCTGAGGCAGTCAACAGGCATGTGAGTGAGTCTTCTTTTCAGCCAGGGTTCAGCCTTCAGGTAACTACAACCCAACTTAACATTTTGACCTCAACCTCATGAGCAATCCTGAGCCAAAACACCTGCTCACCTGCTCC
Organism: Arctocebus calabarensis; assembly: GCA_963573935.1. NCBI lineage: Eukaryota > Metazoa > Chordata > Mammalia > Primates > Lorisidae > Arctocebus > Arctocebus calabarensis. Next base: position 6,078 of record CAUYON010014905.1, on the reverse strand, counting down.
TACTTCCTGACCCTCAGAAACTAGGTCATATGGGAAATATGTGTTGTTTTAAGGTAATAAATTTGAGACTGATTTGTTATGCATGGTAATTAGCCAATACAATATATTTTATTTTCATGACCCTATGACTAGAGGATGTCTTAAAGTCTAATGGTAAGCTGGAATTATAGCTCCTTCTTTGAGTTTCTATTGTTATAGCAGCTATGAAATAAAAAGCCAATTCTTCTGTCAAATTAAAGGTTTGTTTTTTTTTCTGAAGTCCTCAATCCTTTTGTGTAATTCATGGGTATCATTTTGTTCTCCTTGAAACTATCCTTCCAAGGACCTCTATCCACCTGCTATTGAACCGGCTCTTCATTGAACTGGTTCATAAACTATTCTCATGGAATTATTCTTCATTCATCTCCTAAATTTACATTAAATATTTCATTTATTATAGATTATCTCTTTATATATTTTTAATTGAGAGAAAACACAATATAGTATACCTATCTGAAATTTACATTTAATTTTTAACCTATGTCTACACTGAAACAATAACTTGCAGATTGAAAGACCATCTACTTCCACCGAGACTCTCTCATGTTCTTTCTCAATGACATTGTCTCCCTTTTCCAAGGAAACAACCACTCACATAAATTTGTTTTGCCTATTTTTGAATTTGTATAATGGAAAGTTAGCATATATGATATTTGTCCCTTCTGTTTTGTGTGTTTGTGTGCGTGAAGAGGTCTTGCTCTTTTGCTCAGGCTAGGGTGCAATGGGGTCATAGCTCCCCAAAACCTCAAAATTCTGAGCTTAAATGATCCTCCTGCCTCACTCTTTCATGTGGCTAAAATGACAGGTGTGTACCACAATACTTAGTGAATCCTTCAACATTTTGTAGAGACGGGGGTCCCGCTTTTTCTTAAGCTGATGTTGAACTTCTGATCTCAAATATTCCCTCTGTGGCCTCCTAGTGTGCTAGAATTATAGGCATGAGCCAATGCTCCTGCCTATGGCTTCTAAACTAGGGGATATGTTTTTGAGATTTATTATATCTTTTTGTATGCAGTAGTAGCTCACCATTTTTATTGTCATGTAGAATTCATATGACTATAGGACAGTTTGCTTATGCATTCTCATGTTGTTCAACATTTGGTTTGTTTCCACTTTTTGACTATTATTAATAAAAATAACATGAACATTTTTGAATATCTAATTGTTGGACACTTGCCCTCAAAACTTTTTGGCTCAGCGCCTGTGGCTCAACAGGCTAAGGCGCCAGGCACATACACCTGAGCTGGCAGGTTCGAATCCAGGCCAGGCCCACCAAACAACAATGACAGCTGCAACCAAAAAGTAGCCAGGCGTTGCGGTGGGCACCTGTAGTCCCAGCTATTTGGGAGCCAGAGGCAAGAGACTCGCTTGAGCCCAGGAATTGGAGGTAGCTGTGAGCTGTGATGCCACAGCACTCACTCCAGGGTGACAGCTTAAGGCTCTGTCTCAAAAAAAAAAAAAAAAAAACTTTTCTTTTTTAAAATTTCTGGTTAGTATGACGGTACATATGATTAGGTTACATAATCTGTGTTTGCAAGGTGGAGTCCAAAGTCCCAGCTGCAGTTGTGTCCTTCATCCAGGAAATGTGCTATATAACCCTACATTTTACTTCAGCGGTGGGAACTTATGGAACCCTCCTCCCTCCTCCCTCCTTCCCCTTGCTTAACTGTAATTGTCTTTTTCTCTTGCGTGGGCCTGTAGTTGTTAATGTACTATTTTCAGATTAGAACTGAGTACATGGGATCCTTGCTTTTCCTTTCTTGAGATACTTTACTTAGGAAAATGGTCTCCAAATCCATCCAGTATTTACCATGGCTGAAAAGTATTCCATGGTATATATATATATATATATATATATACCACAGTTTTTGATTCATTGAAGGGTTTATGGGCACTTGGTTGATTCCACAATCTTTGCAATTGTGAAAATTGAGCTGCTACAAACATTCCAGTGCAAATGACTTTATGGTAAAATGGTTTTCTTTTCTGCTGGGTAGACACCTAGTAATGGGACTGCAGGATCAAATGGGAAGTCTACTTTTAGTTCTTTTAAGATTTTCCATACTTCTCCATACTTCTTTCCATAAGGCTGTACTAGTTTGCAATCCCACCAACAGTGCATAAATACACCCCTCTCTCCACTCCTCTGCCAGTATCTACAGCTTTGGGACCTTGAGATGTGGGTTATTCTCATTGGTGTTAGGTGATAGCTGAAAGTGGTTTTGCTTTGCATTTCTCTGATTATTAGAGATGAATTTTTTTTCATTTGTTTGTTGGCCATACAACGGTCTTCAGGAAAAAGGCTCTGTTTATGCAGCTTGTCCATTGATTGATGGGGTTGTTTGCTCTTTCCTTGTTGATTTGCTTGAGTTCTTTGTATATTCTTATCACTACCCCCTTTGTCCAATTTATAACGTGTGAATATTTTCTCTCATTCTGAAGGTTGTCTGTTTGCTTTGTTGACTGTGTCCTTAGCTGTTCAGAAGCTTTTATGTGTCTAAGGGTTGAATTTCTAAGTCATAGGTGGGCGTATATTTAGTTCCTTTAGATCAGTGGTTCTCAATCTTCCTAGTACTGTGACCCTTTTCCTGTGGGTCATGATCCACAGGTTGAGAACCTCTGCTTTAGATAATAATTTAAAATTTTTTTTAATTTATTTATAAAATTTGTTTAGAATCTCCCCAGTGGTTTATATGAGTGTGTTATACACATCCTTGCCCAGCACACGTTATTATCATTTATTTTTGTCTAAAGACCTTCTAGATGGTATGTCTTTGTATATAGTTATACATTTAATTTTCCATTTCCCTAATGACTAATGATACTTCTCCCTATTGATCTTTTCATTTTTTATATCCTCTCCTCTGTAGGGCTTCTTTTTATGATTTTTAGACATTATTTATTTTTAAATAGCTTTGTAGTGGTATAACTGACATACAATAAAGTTCACATACTTGGGCTGAATGTGGAAGCTTATGCCTGTAATCCAGGTACTCTGGGGAGCCAATCTTGGAGGATCATTAGAGGTCAGCCTGGGCAACAGAGCAACATTACAAAAATAAATAAATAAGACAAATTAGCTGGCTGTGTGGTGTGCACACGTAGTCCCTGCTGCTTAGAAGATTAAAGCAGGAGGAATGCTTGAGCCCAAGAGGAGGAACTTCCAGTGAGCTACGATAGTGCCACTGCACCTCAGCCTGGGGAACACAGCATGACCCTGTTTCCTACAAAATGAGAAATATGGTATATTTCGATATCTACCTATATGTGAAACCACCACCTCAACAATATGAAGAACATATGTACCCATTTTGCCTCTGGGCAATACTTTCTTCTTCCTCCCTCATTACCCATAGATGAGTAGTACACTGTATTCTATTACTATAGGTGCCTATTTTCTACTGTTTTATACAAAGTCATCCAGTGTGTATATCTGTGATTTGGATTTTTCACTCGACATAATTATTTTCATATTCATCCATGTTAAGTGTATTAAATAGTTAATTCCTTTTTATTTCTGAGTCTTTCTATCCTTAACCAAAGTATATGTCTTGTACCTCAATATATTTAAATTACATTCAGCAATATTTTATAGTTTTTAGTATTCAAGTTTACATTTTTATGAGATTTCCTCAAGTATTCCATTTTTTAGTTATTATAAATCATATTTCCCAATTTCAATTTTTTATTTTTTTATTTGCAATTACAATTGATTTAATATGCATCTTTAATCTTGAACCTGTCTAAACTTACTTATTTTAGATTCCACTGGATTCTCTGCTAAGATGAATAAAGACAACTTTGTCTCCTTTTTTAAAAAACTGAATGCTTTTCTTTCTTTTTCTTGCCTAATCTCAGTCACTAGAACATTCAATACAAAGTTGAATATCAGTTTTAAGCATAGACATCTTCATGTAGCTATTTATCTTATAGAATAAACACTCAATTTGGCATCTTTGTACTTAATCTTAGCTCTAGTATTTTCATGAATGGCCTTTATCAGGTTGAGCAAAATCTTCTATTTCTAATTTGATGGAAAGTATTATTAGGGTGTGTATATATTTATAGTAAATGATTTATTCTGTCTCTATTGAGATCACATCCTTTCACACCCATGGTTTATAAATATGTTAATTTACTTTCTAATGTTAAGTAACCATTATCGGGATAAATGTTAGTTGTTCATGATAAGTGTCCCTTTTATGTATTTTTGCACCCAATTTGCTATTTTTAAGTAGTTTTATTATAGTAAGGACATTTAACATGAAAACTATTCTCTTAACCATTTTGAAGTATAGAATAAAGTATTATTAATGATAGGTGCAATGTATTATGATAGATCTCTTGAATTTGTTCAGCTTGCATAATTGAGATTTTATGCTCTTTGTCTAGCTACTTCCCAATTTCCCCCCTCCCAACCTTAGCAATCATCATTCTATGCTATAATTCCATAAGCTTGACAACTTTATATACCTTATATAAGTGGAATCATGCCATGTTTATCCTTGTGTGGCTTGCTAATTTCATTTAACATAATGAACTTGAGGTTCATCCATGTCATTATGTGTTTTAGGATTTTATTTTTTAAGGTTGAATAATTTTCCATTGTATGTATAAACACACAATACTCTGCGCTTTCAGCATCTCCAGGAGACACAGAGTACCATAACCTTCAAATTACTTGTACATAGAGGAAGAAAAAAATTCAACAGACCTCTTGCTGCAGCCTACCATTGAATACTTCTGGTGCAGAGTAGGAGATTAGTCTTGAAAATATACGTGAAAAAGAAAAGAATAAAGGGCATCAATTGACTCAGACATAAATCTAAAACTGCAAAGATAAACGCCAGAATGCTGAACGTAGTTTAGGACTTGGTACTTCACAACACTGGGAAAACATTGAAAATGTAAGATCAGATGTGGGAAACTTGCCAAAAAATTGTTTTTGTGGGAGAAGCAGATAATAAATAGAGATGGCACCTCTTAGAAATGCGACCATGAAAACAAATATTAAAGAACTTAAGAATCTTGCACAAAGCAAAGAAAATAAAGACATTCCAACCCTTTGCCACATCCTTCAGCCACCATCAACACCACCTATTTAGGAATCTGCACAAAACTGGGCAGAATGGACAGAAGAGGGAGCGCTCGAGCTAGAAACCTTGTCCACAAGAATAACTGAGAGTCGGAAAACAACACCACACTCTACACAAAACCTCGTTAAAAATTCAGTGAATGTAAAAAAATATGTTTTATTATAAAATTTGTGCACTCAAGAATGAAATAACCATAAAACTGATGAAGATTGCAATAAGCACTGCAAATTGAAGCTAACATCCTAACACAATCATAAAAAAAGACCAGAAATTAAAAAATAATAATAACAACAAAAAGTTGACTTGAAGCAAGAATCAAACAGTTGGGAACAGAACTGTCTGGTATTGGAGAAGAGGCAGAACTGAGGATGAAGCTTGAGTGCAGAGCTTTGATGGAAGGTGATCAGGGCTAATATCTAAGCAGCCTTGATTTTCTCCCTTCCTTCTTGACTCAGGGCTGTGGCCACCTTCTCCTCATTTCCCCTCTGTTTCTGCATGGTAGTCACAGGTGAGGAGAACAGGTATTGTACTTGTAGATAGACTCCACACCCTGCACTGCCTGGTTCTGTCCTTAACTGTGTAGCCTTGGGGACTCATTTATTCACCCTCTGCCTCACTCTTCTCTGAGAAAATGGAATGAATAGTGCCTGGCTTATATAGTTGTATTAATAAGTGAGTGAGAACATTTACAAAGTGTTTGACTCCTAGGGGTAAGATGCAGCTTTCAGTAACTTGCCCAGTTTTTAATTGGGTTGTGTTCTCATATATTTGACTGACTGTATGCGAATTTCAATGTGATACTTTGTCTTTCTCTTGAGTATTCTGCTCCTCCATTATCATATGAAAGTTCAGTTTTCTTTGCACTTGTTTTGGCAGTCAGGGTAGAGATCATTGAGGAATATAGTCAAAGTATTTTGTTTATAAGTTAGTTAATTATCTCTTG
>CAUYON010014904.1:0-33297 GCA_963573935.1 Arctocebus calabarensis | reverse complement strand
AACTTAATTATTGCTAGTTTTGAAATGTCTTTGTAAGAGTAGGGTTGACACAGATGTAGCAATATGTAAGATTAGGAGATGGGGTCACACTTACCTGTATTCCTATGGAAACTATTTGAATATTTGTTTTATATGTATTTTTATTCACTTTTCAGACATGCTATGAAAGAGCACCCCTCTGCTGCTCAGCAAGCATTTGTAGCTTCTATAGTGGCAGAATGGGCCAAAAGCTTAGTGTTGTGACCTGTTTTAAGAATAAAGTATCTTGAAATAAAAAAAAGAAAGAAAATGTGGATATAATTTACCAAATGGAACTGGCTGAACTGTAGAATTGTGACTCTTTGAAAGACGTATTCAAGTCAAGCAGCTTTCCTAATTTCTATGCATCTCTCTCCTCTGAGACATATCCTAATCTCAGGAACCATGTACTCAAAATGGCAACCATCTTTGGTAGCACTTGTGTCTGTGAACAGACTTTTTCCAGAATGAACATCTGAAATCTCCAACCACATCTAGACTAACCGAGGCACACTTGTATCACTTGTTACGACTAGAAGTGACAAATATGGAACTGGACATTGACCATCTCATTAGCCAAAAGCAGGTCCATAGTCCCCATTGAAATACTGGTAAGTTTGTTGATTTAGCTTTATTTGTTCTTCATTTTAAATATTGTATTTGTTCCTGTTTTGTTTTTTTTGCTTCAAAATAAGATATGTGCAGTGTGCATAGGAATTTGTTCATTATTTTTAAACTATAGCCTGCCAACAGTCTGAGGGACAGTGAACTGGCCCCCTGTTTAAAAAGTTTGAGGACCCCTGCTCACTAGACTGTCAGCTTCATGAGGGTGAAATTTTTTTTTCAGTATTTTTTACTGCTGTATCAAAGGGCATTTTACCTTTGTGCCAGGCACTCTTCTGGTGATGTAGGATCAATCAAAAAGGCGCATTGCAAGATGGTAGCAATGCATGATTAATTAACAAAAGGATTATTAACAGAAGGACATCGGCAGGTAGATGAATAATTACTTTACCATATACGAATTATTATGGTGGAATTATACAACAGATGCAGTGGAAAACAAGGAGGAGAAGAATATGTCCTGTCACAGAACGCCACTGCTTGCAGGATCTGGGATGGAACTGTGGGGAGGAGACATGTGAGGAGAAGAAACCCTATTGGTGGTTTCATTCATGTGCATCTGTCGGCTCATAACAATGCCAAACTTAATGGCACCTACAGAGTAATGTGAGTTCATACTGTTTTCATGTAATCAAAATGATAGTTGAGTTCATGATTGATGCAGCATCCTTGTAGATGACTGTGTGTTCAGCACTTAAAAATTTGAATTGAGGTTCATGACAGAGATTTGGGCTAGAAAGCAGAATTTGGATACTATTGATTTTATAGGTGAAGAGCTAAAGCTATGGAAGGGAATGAGATTACTCACAGTTCAGAGCAAGTAGAGGGTAAAATATTTTTTTCCTTATTTCATTAAAAGGTAGGTGGAGAAAGAGAATCCTGGAACAGATCTGCTGGAAAAGTTTGAAGTGAGTCTGGAGTTGAACCAAGAGACCCATGTGGAATGTCAAAAAGAGAAAAATTTAAAAAAGAAATTCACTACCCTGTCAGATGCATCACAGCACAAATACAATGACTGAAGTGAAATGTTATTAATAAAAGGAAATATTGCCAATAGCTTCTTTAATTGATGAGTAGACTCAAAGTTTTAAAATGGTTTGGCTGTTCCTTAGAGTACCAGGCACAACTTTATATCTAAAAAAAAGATAATTCAGGAACTAGAAGAAAAAAAAACAAATATAAAGTTTCCAGCATGACCTTTTGGTTGTTTCAGCAAGCATATTACCTGGTTTTTATTAGACCAATAAAGCTACTTCAAAAAAAAAAAATTTAGGTTTGGGTAAAGTACACGTGAGTCTGGGTTTTCAAAGCCCGGTGTTTTCAAAACTACCCCATGAAACCATAAGGAGGGCATAGCATGGATCAAGTGTTATAGGTTCTGTGTTTTCCCCAGGTCACTTTCTTCTTGCCCTCTTCTTTCCTAATATATCCTAGAGTTTCTTTGTGGTCTTCAAAACTCCACAGGCATATTTTTGTCTTACCCAACATCCATCTTGCTGTGGGTTCAGATATTTCTGAAAGATCAAATCACAGAGCCTAATAGAATGCAGATAATGGCGTTTTTGCCTTTGTGGTGCATCTATTCCTTTTCGAGTTTAGGGTCACACCATGCGGTATGTGGAAGAGCTGGAGCTGAGGAACTGGGGCAGGGTGGCGGGCGGCAGTGTGATTACCGGCTGGAAAATTGCGGATGAGTTGGTCTCCATCTAATCCTTTTGTGGCTTCCTGTGTGACACACTGTAATGAAAACATCACCGCAAATTATATGAATTGTCAAAATAGGCTACCAGAAGATTTCCTTTTTGCTCTGGAGTTTGCTAACCCCAAATGTACAGTGCTTTGCATTGTACACATTGGCTACTGGCTCTCAGTGGATACAGATGGGAGCTGAGCAATTAACATGCAATAAGAAAGTTAAACCTCTTTGAAGGCCATGGAGTGGGGATCTAGAGGATAGTTGTTTCATAAATTAGAATATAGAAATAGGTTGAAAGTCAAGTTTCACTCATGGGGCTAAAAATCATATTTGCTATTGAATGTCATGTATTTCATCTGAGTATTGAAGATAGGCATACCTTTCCCACACTTAACCATTATTTAAAGAGATTTTGGGTGCATAATGTAACAGTGTGATAGACACAGAAGGATCCTTTTTTATAAATTGGTTTAAGCACTTCGGTTCTTCTAGGAAATTTAAATATTAATCATTTGGTTGGGCCCTGTGATGTAGCTTCAAGTTCTTTGAGAAATTAAAAGGTCTTAACAACTTCACTATTGAAACCACAGCATCAGAGGAATAATACACTCTGCTAAGTGCATTTCAGTGATTTTTCTCATTCACTCCTCCTAGGAGCTCTGGAGTTAGTTCTATTATCCTCCCATTTTACAGATGAGGTTTCAGAGACAGGCACTCAGATGGAGCCAGGGGCTGTGTCGTGATGCAAACTGGAAAGTCTGACACCAGGCCGGTGTCCTCAGCCACTTGCCCATCATCCCCAGTTCTGTTTCGTTTCTGTTGTGCATCTGAGTCTAACGATGCTGTAAAGCAGCTAACTGCAGCAGGTGACTCAAATGATTGCTAGCTGGAAAACGAGGCTCTCAGATAATTAAACGGCTTGTACAAGGTCTCATAAAAAATCTTTGTAGAATATTCTAAATTCCCAGTTTTGTTAATTCTGTTTTATACTTGGTGTCTATTATTCAACTCACTTCTTGTATAGCCACTGGAGTTTTTTCTAGGAAAATCAATGATATATCCTAATGTAGCGTGCTTCTGTGTATGTGTACACATTTCATAAACAATTCTCTTAAAGACACAGAAATATAAAAGCCAATTTACTTTTCTATGATGCATTAATTCAGTAGGCAGTTGCAAAGCAGTCTTTGGAGGCCAGAGATAAAGATTTGGAAGTACTTCTTCTGTAGAGGGTAGCTGAGGTCATTGGGGAGAAGTATTGTGACAGTATCATGCCACAGTCTGCATGAAACAAACAAAAATATTTTGATGCATATGAATAAGGATTTGAAATACTACAAGACTATTACTATATACATAAATTATTATTATTATTTTTATTTCAGGGTATTGTGAGGGCACAAATAACCAGGTTACAATGTTTGAATTTGTTATGTAAAGTCCTTCTTGTAGTTGTGTCCCACACTCAAAAGGAGTGCCATACACACCTACCTTGTGCCTTTTAAGTGGGAGCACACCAATACCCCCCTTTCGTTCCTCCTCCCCCAAACTTCAATAGAATTAAGCTTTTCTCCTATGTGGGCATGTGTTAGATCATCTGCTGGCTTCATAATAAGATTGAGAACATGAGATACTTTACTAACGAGAATGTGTTTCAACTCCATTCAGATTAATACAAAAGAAGTAAAGTCTCCATCTATTTTACAGATGAATAGTCCTCTATGGTATATATATATACTATGGTGTGTTAATCCATTCCTGAGTTGATGGGCTTTTACATTGTTTCTACATTTTGGTGATTATAAATTGAGTTGTGATAAACATTCTAGTGCAAATGTCTTTATAAGAAAATGATTTTTTTTTTTCCCTTCTGGGTAAATGCCTAATAGTGGTATTGTAGGGTCAATTGGTTTTATTTACCTTTTCAAAGAACAAATTTTTTGTTTCATTGATTTTTTTCTGAATGATTCTTTTGTTTGCAATTTCATTTATTTGTGATTTAATTTTGGCTAAATTTGACTAGGTTTGGGATTGAATTACTCTTCCTTTTACATTTCCATAAGATGACTATTGATGTGCTCTTTTTCTGTATTTTGGATGTATGCATCTTATACAATACATTTCTCTATTAGGACTGCTTTTGCAGTATCCTCCAGGTTTTGGTAACTTATAGCTTCATCGTTCTTATGTTTGAGGTATTTAATAATTTCCTCTTTTATCCCTTCCTTGGCCCAGGTGTCATTCAGCATAAGGTTATTTGATAGCCAAGCCTTACGGGGATGAAAATTTTTGTTGGAGTTGAGTTCCACCTTTATTGCCTTTGGTCTGAGAAGATACAAGGTATAATTTTAATTCTTTTTTTTTCTCATGCCAAGATTTTTTTAATTTTTAGATTAATATGAGGGCACAAATGTTTAGGTTACAGTGTTTTCAATTCTAGGGTGAAGTTCAAGTTATACTTGAGCCCTTCAGGGGAGTGTACTGAGCACCCTCACATTGTGCCCATTAAGTGAGATCCTACCAATTCCTCTTCACTCTCCTTCCTCCATGATAGATTGTACTTGTGTTTTTCTTCTAGTCAGGTGTGTGGTTGTTTATATATTGGTTTCATATTATATTGAGTACATTCATGCCAAGATTTTCTATTATGATTTTCCTGTTTTTCTATGGATGTTTACTTGGTTTGCTATGCTTCTCATAGTCAGCTGAAGATTTTGATGTACACCTTAACACATTTTTGGAATGTTTTCATCAGTTCTGCTTGTTACTGGCTACCCTGACCTGTCTTCATCAGTGATGCTATCTCTCCCCTCAGAAAAAATGTTTAATCCCTTTGTACACTGCCATTTTCTTCATGGCATTATCCCCATAAACTTAGACTAACATGTCCCTGATTTCACTTTTACTCTTGCCAAGTTTAACAAGACATTTAATGTTTGTTCATTGCTCTAATTCAGCTCCAGCATTTTCATGATGGCACTCAAAAACACACAACAACAATAATGAACATCACTCAACAAGACACTGCTGCATGTCACTACTAACAAAGTTGTGAGACACTGATAGAGCAAAGTTATATAGTTCTTACCCAGGTGTTTGTGCCAAGAGAAGCACAAGGTGGCAAGTCTGTGAACTTGTCAGACCTCATGTATACATACACAAATACATATATATACACACACATGTAGAAAGAGTACACTCTAAAATGTGTAGTAAATACATAAACCAGCAAAATAGTAGCATATTATCAATTGTGCTCTGCTTTTATATAACTAGTAGCACAGTAGGTTTGTTTATTATCATCACCACCAAAAATGTAATGTATTGCATGACAGTTTTATAACTAAGTAATAGGAATTTATCAGCAAAATTATAAGACATCATTGCCTGAAATAATAAGGAATAAATTTAACCAAGGAGATGAAAAATCAACACACTGAAAATAGTAAAAATAAAATGCTAAACCATATTCTGAAAACAATTTATTTGTAAGTAGGTTGTTTTAGTGAAATTTAAACTCATTCTCTTTGATATATCTATCAACCACTATGGGTTTTCTTTTTCTTTCTTTTTTTTTAGAGATTTTGAAGTATCATTTTTTTTTTATTTTAATTCTTTTAATTTTGTTGAGGTTTGATTTATGACCTAGGACATGATCTATTTTGGAGTATGTTCCATGGGCTGATGTGAAGGATGGCTATTCCTTAGCTTTGGGATGGTGTGTTCTATACATGTATTAAGCCTGTTTGTTCTAGGGTCACATTTAAGTCCCTTGTATCTTTATTTAGTTTCTGTTTAGATGATCTATGCAGTTCCAACAGAGGGGTGTTAAAGTCTCCAGCTGTTATGGTGATATAGGATGTCATATTGCTCAGACCAATCAAGATCTGTTTCATAAATCTGGAAGCATTTGAGTTGCGTGCATAAATATTTAGAATTGAAATGTTCTCTTGATGTATTGTTCCCTTGACCAGTATGAAGTGACCATCTTTGTCTTTCTTAACTTGAGTTGCTTAAAATCCACATGTATCTGAAAATAAGATTGTGATCTCTCCTTTCTTCTCTTTTCCATTTGCTTGAAATACTGTTTTCCAATATTTTACCCTGAGTCTTATTTTGTCTTTCAAGTTCAGATGTGTTTCCTAGAGACAACATATGGATGCCTGTGCTCTTTCATCCCATTGGCGAGCCTGTGCCTCTTGAGCCTTTAAATTTTTGAGAGAATTGATACATGTAGTGGAGTTCTATTTATCTTATTTTGTGAAAGTCTATTGCTTAGTTTTATCCTTTGTGCCATTATGGAAGCTAGGTCTTGTCCTTCAGTTTGTGGGTGTTTACTTTGGGGGTGGGCCATTGTGATTTTCAATGTGGAGAATACATCTAAGTATTTCCTTTAGAACTGGTCTTGTGACAGATTTCCTCAGTGTTTACATTTCAGTAAAAGATTTTATTTCTCCATCAATGATGAAGCTTAGTTTAATGGGATACAGAATTCTGGGGTGAAAATTGTGTTTAAGAGAGTTAAAGGTGGATGAACATTCTCTTCTGCCTTGGAAAGTTTCATCTGAGAAGTCTTTTGTCCTCTTGATGGATCTCCCTCTGTAGGTCAATTGATGCTTACTCTTGGCCGCTTGTGGAATTTTCTCTTTCATCTTGACTTTGGACAGGTTCCTTATGGTTTATCTTGGAGATGATATGATTTCTCTAAAAGGAGTGTTTCAGAATCGTTAATGATACTCGAGCATTTTTCATATCTTCCAGTTGGGGTTCTTGTCCTTTGGGAAGTTCTTCTTCCCCTTCAGGAAAATCTATAATTTGTATGTTTAGATGTTTCATGAAATCCCTTTATTTTCTGAGTGAATAGTCTGCTTTCTCTTTCTTCTTTTCTTCTTTTCTTCTTTTCTGCCTCTTTAACTGTCTGGGATAGCTCAACAGCTTTACCATCTAACTTTGAGATTCCTTCTCCTCCCTGGTCTAATCTGTTATTGATACTTTCTACTGTATCTTTAATTTCCTTGATTTATTCCTTTAGGTCCTTAAGCTCCACCATGTTCTTTCTGTATTATTTACATATTTTGTTCAATTTTTTTGGTTCTGTGTTTCCACTTTCTCCTCAGTTCACTTTATTGTTTTTGCCATCCATATTTTAAATTCCCTTTCTGTCATTTCTATCATTTTTTTATAGGTGGAATCTTCTGTGGTAATTACCTCATGATTCCTTTGAGGGGAAGGTTGCTCTATTCTGGTTCATGTTGCCAGAATTTTTCTATTGGCTCCTGCTCATGTATATGTTCTTCTGGTTCCCTTCTTCCCCCTATATTTTACTTATCATGACCTTCCTTGATTTAAATCACCTTGTCTCATATCTTAGATGTTGAAATGGCCTTTTAGTATAAGGCCAACAGGAAGATAAGGGTAAAGAACCAGATGGAAGAAAGAAAAGAAAAGGATAAAGAGGAAAAAGAACCAGAAAAGGGCTGAAAAGAAAGAATTGAAGAAAAGGAGAGAAAAAGGATAGTAGGAGAGAAAGCGAGTGCCAGGAAAAATGGTGATGTTCAGCAGGGGGCTTTTATCACACCCTTAGCTCTAGGACATTGAGGGGCCAGGCTGGACATGTTCCTCTAATTTGGGATCTCCTTACCAGCCTGGGCAAAAGCAAGATTCCACTTTTGCCCAATATAGAAAGAAATCATCCATTTGTTGTAGGAGGGACCTACCAACAACGTCTTTCCAAAGGCTGGAACTAGAAGGACATATAAAACCATGATCTGTGGAGTCCTTGAGCCAGATCAATTTTGTGATCCTCCTCCCCAGCCAGACCACTGCTGTGACCCCCAGCATTCAGAGAAAAGAATAAAAAAATGTAAAAAGTTATAAAAATGGCTAAAACATTTAAAAATATAATTGTGTAAGATAAAGAAGAAAAAAGCTATATCTTAGCTATTGTATGAGAAATTTATGTGGGAAAGATGAGAAAAGTAGAAAAATCTCTATCAAAGAGAGAGAAATGAGATAAATTAAAAAGAACAAAAGAATAAAAGAGGCTGAAAAACCATAATAAAAGTGGAGGAGCCCTAGCTATTGAAAAAAGTAAAGTAAAAAAAAAAAATGCACCCACATCAAAAAACAACTAAACAAAAACAACATTAACAACAAAAGAGAAAAAAAAGAAAAAAAACCCTAAGGAACAAAAGTTGAAAAAAGAAGACCAAAATATAAACCTCTGTGTGTGTGTGTGTGTGTGTGTGTGTATGTATGTATGTGCACATGTGCATATGTATTGCAATATATTGCCTGGACACCAGGTAGTGCCATTGTGTTAGGAGACAGGAAATGCACAGGATTCATTGTGTATTATGGGAGTGGGAAGCCACTCTCTAGTTGCAGAGGACATCAGATCTTGTCTTTCTGACTTCTTTGCACTCTCTCGAGGCCTGTTCATTTCATTAGCATTCAGTCACCACAGAACTGGGGTTCCAAAGCTCTCCCCAGACCTCCTAGGAGACCTGCAGACAGAGTCCCCTGACAACAATGTGGCCCTCCAGGGATGTGTGAGGACTGCTCAGCTCCATGCAAGGATGGCAGCTGGAGCTCAGCAGGTGGACCAGAGCCAGCAGTGCACTAAAATGCCATAGACTATTCCTCACACATGGGTAGTCTTCCCACAATGGCATGCCCTGCCAGCAGCCAAGCTGATGAAAGAGCCACTCTACCCAGTGTTCAATGTGGGATGCTGCTCCAGCAAGCAACACAGTCTAAAATACTGCAGGACAGCCCTTTCCTGTCTCCAGTCCTCTGTGGGAGAGCCAATCAACTGTCTGACCTCTGCCCATGCCAAGGACCTACCTTCCAAGTTTTCCTCTGCTCCCAAACTCCTCCTCATCTACTGCTTTACTGTGTCCCCAGAGTGATGTTTCTGTGCAAATTCCCCCACTGGAGGTAGGTGATGTCCACTCTCCCCTGTCTCCCCATGAGTAGCCAGCAAGGAGGTATCTCTAGTCCATCGTCTTGCTCTCACTCTCTATTACCATATATCAAATGGCTCCTGCTGTCTCTCTCTCAAGAAACCTACAAGACCAAGTAGAACTTCCATAGCTGACCCCCTCCCTACATTGAACATCTCCTTAAGTTGACCCAATTTTCTTAGACCAGATGTGCACCACATGTAAGTGTCATTATAGTAAACCTATTTCATTATGTTGACCAGTTTGTTGCAGTCTGTAGGGTGGTCATGTTATAGAAGTTCTACTGTATTTGATCCATGCTTAACATGTCCAAAGTGCCAGGCAAAAAGGCCAAGTATGACTGTGACCTTGCCCCAGCTTTCAAGGAATGTTTTTCAGTGAGGAATAGGCAATATGGCAATAGTGTTAATGTGAGACAGTATGTGAGGAAGTGCGATAAGAAAAGTAAAATGTGCCATGGTGTTCAAGAAAAGTCTGAGAGCACATATGGTGACAGAAAGTTTTGTAGGGAAGTATTTTATAGGAAGGCTGGAGTTTCGATAAGGAAGAGATGTGTGTAAATAGTAGGGGATAGGAGGCAAGTGGGGGAATTTCAACAAAGTGGCTTTTAATCCCTCCCCCTGAGAAAGAATTAGATGAAGTTTCTATTGTACCCTAATTTCTGAAAAGTACAAGTATTTCATGGGTTTTCTATAAAGAAGAAAAACATGAACTATACTATAATGAAATCTAAAACTCTATTAGGGATTTTTTTCAAAGAAGTTAAAGAACTGTGTGGTAAAGGTAATCTGAATGATTACAATGTCTTTGGCAGTAAATGGAACCTTCCCCGCAAAATAGGAAAAAAAGGAATCAAGTGCATATATCATTGTCCTTTCAAGAAAAAAGTATTGGCAAGGTAAAAATAGAATTAGTAGCATCTCTGAAGTTTCTTCTATTTCTCTACTTCTTAGTATAAAATGGCAGAGATTATAAAAGCTTGATTCTGTCATTGAAAACTGGATGGATATTAACAAGGTGAGTAGAGCAATGCTTTATAATATAGTTACAATCTACCACTTTTTATAACAATTTTTAAAAATATGATTAAGTTCACAGAGGTCCTCTGCTTTTCATAATCATCTAAAAGCTTTTTTTATACCTGATTAAAAAAATCTCTCAGCTCATCATGCTAGGATATCTGAGACTCATTAGAACATACCAAACACATCCCACTTATCAATGAATGAAATTACCAGAAGGCTGCTCTGCTGAGCATAGCCTGTGGAAGGGACATGTGTGGCAATTCCCTCAGGACCTATTGGATCTCGGTGGGGTAACAGATGGTGAGCTCGGTCCTTATCCAACAGAGACTCTCCCTTGCCTCAGCCTAGATAGCATTAGTTCCCAGGACTTTTGACCCCAAAGTGCTGCATTCGTTAGCACTTCATTATGTTTTAGATAATAGAGGCCACATTAAGGTTCAGAATGGGAGAAACTGGTGGGGTGCTAGCTGCAATGCGGACATTGAATTTGAGAGTGGCCAGATAGTTTTATACAGTATTATTAGGCTGACTTAGGTGAAGCTTGATGGTGTTTTAATAGACCCACCATTCAACTCCTGAGAAGGAAGAATGACGTTTTCTTCTGAATGAAAATGACGTTTTTTATCACGTTTTAGGGCTCTCCTAATTTGGTTGCTGTCGATTTGATAACAGAAATTCATTCTAGACTGAGAAAGTATTAACCTATTAATCCATGTTAATCAAATACTTGGCAAGTCCTATTTTTAAATACCTCAAGTGCCTTATTTTAGGAGTTCAAGAAAATTATTTAAAGAAAATTCTGGGATTTTTCCTTTCCAAATTTGGTTCCTACTTTGTCTTTAAAAAAATTAGACTTTTGTTTTTTTAGTACAGAGATTTTCCATATGTCCCTGTCCTCATACATTCACAGCCTTCCCCACTGTCTTTGTCCCCCACCAGAGTGGCGTGTTTGTGACAGTTGCTGAACTCTTGCCAACACATCATTATCACTCAAATTCCATAGTTTACAACGTGGTTCACTCTTGGTTTTGCACATTTTATGGGTTTGCACACATGTATAATAACATTATACCCACCATTATAGTGTCATCAGATACTATACTAAACATCATAGAATATACTGCCCTGAAAAACCCTCTGTACTCTGCCTATTCATCCCTCCTTCTCCCCTCCTAGCAATTCATTGATTTTTTTTAATGTCTTTATATTTGCCTTTTCCAGAATACCATATACTTGGAATTATACAAGTATGTAGACCAAGTTGGTTAAACATATACAGTAGAACTTCCATAGCCGACCATCTCCCTACTCTGAACATCTCCTTAAGTTGACCTAATTTTCTTAAACTAGACATGCACCACATGTAAGTGTCAATATAGTAAACCTATCTAAGATTGGTTTCTTATACTAGTAGTGAATAATATTTAATTGTCCAGATATACCACAGTTTACTTATCACACACCTGCTAACAGGCTTCTTGGTTGCTTTCAAGTTTTGGCAATTATGAATGAAGCTGGTGTAAAGATTCATGGGCAGGTTTTAGCATGAACATCAATTGTCAGCTCCTTTGGGTAAACGCCAAAGAGCACTATTTTTGGCTTGTGTGGAGAAAGTATCTTTTGTTTTATGAGAAACCACCACACTGTTCTTCAAAGGGACTGTGAAACTTTGCATTGATACCAGCAATGAAGACAACTCCCATTGCTCCACATCTTTGCCAGCACTTGCTGTGGTCAGTGTTTTGGATTTTGGCTGTTCTAACAGGTATGTGGTGGTGTCTCATTGTCTTGATTTGCAACTCCCTAATGGCATATATGTTTAACATCCTTTCATATGCTTGTTTGCCATCTTTATATCTTACTTCGTTTTTGTGAAATAGGGTCTCACTCTTTCTCATTAGAGCTCACTGCAGGCTCAAACCCTGGACTAAAGTGGTCCTCCTGCCTCTGCCTCCCCCCATTGATAGAACAATGGGCATGCACCATCATGCCTGGCTAATTTTTCTATTTTTTTTATAGGGATGGGGTCTTGGTCTTATTCAGGCTGGTCTCAAATTCCTGACCTCTTTCCTTGGCCAAAGTGGTAGGACTACAGGAGCCACCTCAGCTGGCCCCTATGTCTTCCTTGATGAGGAATTTTTATTTTTTTGAGTCTTGTGTTCTTTTTAAAATGAAGTTTTTTGATCTATTATCGTTGACTTTTAAGTATTCTTTGTATGTTTTTGATAATAGTTTCTTATTGAATGTATTTCTTTGTAAATATGTTTTCCAATTTTGTGTTTTGTCTTCTCATTCTCTTCACACAGTCTTTTGCAGAGCAAAAATTTTTAATTTTTATGAAGTATATTTTATCCATTATTTAATTCATGGGTCATGCTGCCTTTGGCAATTATTATTGCTATTCCCATGGCCATGTAGATTTTTTGCTTGTTATTTTTTAAGAGTTTTATAGTTTTACATTTTACAATTTAGGTATAAGGTCCATTTTGATTAAAGTTTTTGAAGAGTGTAAGATCTATGTCTACCTTCACTTGTGTGTATGTGTATAGATGTTTGGTCATTCCAGTACCATTTCTTGAAAAGACTATATTTTCTGGCTTGGCACCTGTAGCACTAATTGGTTAGGGCACCGGCCACATGCACTGGGGCTAAGCAACAATGAAAACAAAATAACAAAAAAATAGCCGGGCCTTGTGGCAGGCATGTGTATCTATTCTATAAAAGAATTGCTTAAGCCCAGGTGTTTGAGATTGCTGTGAGCTGTGACAGCACAGCATTCTACCAAGGGTGACATAGTGAGCCCTTGTCTCAAAAGAAAAAAAAACAACAACAACATTGTATTTTCTCCATTGTATTGCTTTTGCTTTTATTTATTTATTTATTTATTGGCCCTTGGTAGAGTGCCATGGCATCATAGCTCACAGCAACCTCCAACTCTTAGGGTTAAGCAATTTTCTTACCTCAGCCTCCCAAGTATCTGGGACTACAGGTGTCTGCCATAATACCTATCTTTTTTTTTTTTTTTTTTTTTTTTTTTTGGTAGAGATGGGGTCTCAATCTGGCTAAGGCTAGTCTTAAACCTCTGAGCTCAGGGCAATCCACTTGCCTCAGCCTCCCAGAGTGCTATGATTACAGGCATGAACCACCACGCCCAGCCTGCCTTTTCTTTTTAAAAATGATCAGTTGTCTTTATTTATGTGGGTTTATGTCTGACTTCTCTGTTCTAGTGCATTGATCTATTTGTCTCTTCTTTATCTAATACAGGATTTTTTGACAGTTTACAAATTATAAAAAGCTGTCATTCTAGATTTATAAAAACAAAGGAGAAATCTCATTTCAAAGTTATACTTATTATTTTTTGAAATGTGGGGGGCATCATGGGCAGAACTGAACCTAATTCTCTTGTCAGTGGATTGTAAAATAGAATACTTAAATTTCTCGAGAAGGTCCGGAATTTAGGTGTTGGAAGGCTGCTTCTTCATCTTTTCTTTCACTGTTGACGCCTGGTACCACTCTGGACTGGCTGACTTTCTCATATCAACCTGCCCCTGTCTGTGGCAGAAGAGACTGCACCTGGCAGTTAGTGCCCTCAAAGTGAATCTGAATGTGAAAGAGCGAATCCTGCTGTAAAAGCGGGTGTGGCCCTGATGTTTGCATACGCCTGATTTCTATACTCCTACAAGGGCAGATTTCTATGCTCCTCAAAAGGCAGAATCAACTGCTCCTATCCCCCCCTTTTCTGCTGCCCTCTCTTTCTTTTAGCTTTCCCTCTCTCCTTTAGTTAAAGCTTTCTTTGCACATGTGCTCAGTGCAAATGCAGTGGTTCTTACATTAGTTTATGAAATATCTTTTTCAAAATGCATGCTGCTAGGCTTCGCTCCTCATCAGTAGTGATTCTGGAAGTCTGATTGGGTCACAAAAACCTGCTTTTAGAGCAAGCTCCTGACCGCATGTGGTTGACGGCGTGCACTTCCAGAAACATTGGCAAAGAAGTGGTTTAATAATAAGAAATCAAGTGCTAGCTCTTTGAAACAAATAAGTCAAAATAAGCAGCATAAGATGTGCTAAGTACGATTTGAAAATTCAAGATCTCACCAATAAAGGTGCACATAATCAAATCAAACAACAGTAATGCTTCGGGGAGATTGCACGTCTAAGGTTCTCCCTTAGGAACAGGTAAATACAAAGATTGATATGCTAGATACATAACAAATGGAGAAGGGAAACTTATAAGGAGGCTCATGAGAAGATGCTGCCTGTTTTGTTTTATTGACATGACTCGAGCATGAGTTTCTTTACTTGAAACTGCTTAGTCCTCAAATTTATTTTTCCCAAGAGAACACATCACTAGTAGGCCTAAAACAAAAATCTACATTTCAGATACTTTTTTTCCAAGTGCGAGTACTTTCTAGAAAAGACTTTCCTTAAAGTCAAAATTGATAAAACATGAAGGTAGAGCTCATTTCTAGACTCCATGGGCTCATTTTGCCATGCCTGAATGTTTCCTATGATTTTATTCTCTCCCTATTTCTTTCTTAAAGTTCCACCTGCTTTATCTGGAATATGCCTCTCTCCTTAGGACCTGTGCATGTGTGGGTAACCAACAGGTGCTTCAAACCTGGCACGGACTCCGGCTCTTCACTGTGACTGTTGCTGTTCAGGAGACACCTTCTCCCCTTAACAGCACATGGCTTTTTCTTTGACAATTTATTTGAAAGACGTTAAGGTGGCAGAGTTAAATCTTTTTTTATGTGTCACATTGAATGAGATTGGATATCATCCATTTTAAAATCTTAAGATCTTTAGTATTTTTTAAGGAATGTAAAAAGAAGTCCCTCTACCAATGATTAAATATATAATTAAACCTATTTTGGCAATAGCTAATTTAATTTTATTATTAGTCTTCTAAGAACAATATGAACAAAGGTTTTCTTCTTCGATTTGTTCCTGGAGAGCAACTGTCAGCTGTCAATTCTATCACAACCCGAATCTCTTTGTGGGTGTAATCTAACATTACAACTCCTCCTTTATCTCAAGTACTAGTATGTTCTGAATGTTATAGCTTAATTTATTCACTTAACAACTGTTTACTAAGAGCCCACCTCACGCAGGGTTGTTGTTCTGGCACTTATTGCAAACGAAACTGGTACAGATTCCATCATTCAGTTTGAACAAGTTTTTCTATTAAAAACATTTACAAGAGTGAATCTTTCACAGAGTTACAAAAATTTACACACTGTGCTATTGTCGGAATGAGAAAATAAAGACTTCTTCTCATCTTATGTCTGTATCTTATTTCTCAGGGTAAATAATTTTTCAGATATTCAAAGGCATCGTAAAGAGTTTGTAATGTATATACAAGAATACAACTATATGTATAGAAACATTTGCCTAACTTGTCTGTAAAATGAAAAATAGTGGAAGTATTATTAGCAATTTACTAGTGGTTAAACTGGGAAAAACTAAGGGAAAACCAGATTTTCAATCAGTGTCCCAGGGGTGAAGCTGGAACCAGCCAGTATGGGTTGTTAGACTCTAGCTGGGGGTCTAGCTTTTTGGTTTTTCTGGGCCACAATAGAAGAAGAGTTGCCTTGGTCCACACATTAAGTACACAAAACTAACAAAAGCTGACAAGCAAAAAAAAGGTCAGTGCACAGTTTTCCACCTCCACAGAGAAGCAAACAAAACAAAATAAAACACCCCCCCCAAAGACCCTTTACATAATAACCCTAATCAAGCAGCAGCCCTTTCAGAGTCTCTAAAATCATAAGCAGGTCCCATAGTTGAAATCACTAATACATAAAATGTACATATCTAAGTCAGGAAACAGCTTTTCTTTGATGTTTTTTCTTATAAAAGTAAAAGAAAAGTGGGCAATAAGGCTAGTCGGGTATTTGACATTTATTTGAGAAACTAATACATCAATATCTGGTTTGATGGAAGCAGTTGCCCTTTTCAGTGAGTTATTGAGGGGCTCATCAGATATTTTGTTTTAATTTTACACTTACTGTGCTCCATTCTTGAAAATACTTGCTCACAAAAATAAGCGCTGTCAAAAAGTGATGACATGAATAAAAGGTGATTGTGAAACAAGAGATATTTGTCTCTGGGAAGGTAAGACCTACAAGAGTCTAATAAAGAGGTGTGATCAAATGTTTCTTTAAGTTGAATGTCAGGTTGCCGCCATATGCATTCCATTTGAAAACTGTCGGGTAACATATTTACATCGACTGAAAATGGAGTTGCAAATGCACCAACATATTGATTATTTTCCCAGAAATCTTTAAATCTGTTTCAAATTCTTATATCAAATCGAGAAGTCAAGCTGCATACTTTTTCACTATCCACTGGATTGTGTTTTAGGCAATGTGCTGAAATGCATAAAATGGTTTGCCTTAATTTGAGCTTCTATAATCTCAGTTTCATTTAGAATGCTGTTATAGTTTGAAACATTGTATCGATAAGTTGATTTTCACCTTGAAGACTCATATTTAACTCATTTAATTGAAAGATTAAATCCACCAAAAATGCTAAACCAATGAAACTGGTTTTCATTGCCAACTTCTGGCACAAATTTGGTTTTTGATACTATAAACAACTTGATAATGTTTTGCAAATCATAAAATCTTTATAACATTTGGTCTTGACTTAGTCATTGTCCAAAATGGAAATGATGTCACCATAATTAGCACCAATACTTTTAAGGAATTCCTGGGATTGTTGATGATTCAGTCCTTTGGCTCTTAAGAAATTCAGTCTTATTTTATTTATTTTTTTGAGATACAGTCTCACTCTGTCAGCATGGGTGGAGTGTTGATGTGTCATAGCTCACAGCAACCTCAAACTCTCAGGATCAAGTGATTCTCTTACCTCAGCCTCTGGAATAGCTGGGACTACAGGAGCCCGCTACAATGCCCGGATTTTTTTTTTTAATTTTATTTTTAGAGAAAGAGTTTCACTCTGGCTCAGGCTGGTTTCCAACTCCTGAGCTCAAGGAGTCCACCTGCCTCCCCCTCCCAGAGAGCTTGGACTACAAGTATGAGGCACTGTGCCCAGCCTAAATTCACACTCTTGATGACGATTTTCATGACGTTATATATTTTTAAAGCTTTTGTGCATAAATTTACTTGAAGTGTTATGCAATGATAATTCATCAAACATGATTTTTGAGTGACAATTGCATTCTATTAATTTTACACATCCTCACCATTGCTGGCACACATCAGTAACTGATATGTTGACAGTAGACAAAGAAAATTTCTTTAACATATTTTTTACCGCTTCCTATAAATCTCTTGATTTAGTTGTGTCTTTTAGTGGTGCTAACAAAACCATTTTTTTCAGGACATTACATTCAGCATTAGTACCTTTAATAAAAATCACATGTTGAGCTGTATTTGTAGTTTCAGTGGTGTAATCCATTGCCACAGCATAATATTTAAAATTAGCAGCTTTACCTTCCAAACTTTTTTTGATAGATATTTAAATTTCATCAATTTACCTGTCTTACCAGTCTGGTGAGGTGAAGTGAGTTTAGAAATATCCCCCCTTTTTTCAGGGCAAATTATTTGATGTACCTGCCATGCTTTCCAGGCATTGCTTAATAAACTCACTATCAGTAAATGTTTTTGATTATTTTTATTATTAAATATGCTTCCAACCAACTGGATTTTATAATGGAATCCATCTGAGTTGTAACTCTCTTAAAAAGTTTTTCTTGAGAAGACAGACTTTTTTTCAGTTCCGCTATTTTGTCCTGACAATACAATCCTTCATACACGTTGAATTTGGCAGAAGGTTTTTGCATACAATGCCTTTTCAAATTATGGTCTTCAAAGACTCGCACAAATTCCCTACAAATAAAGCAAAGTGCCTTACTATTTGCATTGAATAAAAAGTAGTCATTTGTCCATTTTTCATAGAATAATCTTCTTTCATTTATAATTTTTCTGTTTTTTGGGTTCTGATCCTTTTGAGACATTATAGAAGTCATGCTAGGATTAACAAATAATAATAGATAGAGGAATATACTTTTATTCTAAAAATTAACCGACAGGAAAATAGCAAGGTTTGGGCCCTTCTACATCTCAGCTGCCAACTCAGTGTGAGGCAGAGGCCAATTGTAAAGCATGGAGGGCGATGTGTGAGGTGTCAATGAGGTGTGGGAAGTACCCTAATGATCAGATAAGAATGCTCGGCCTAACTGCTAAATAACACTAAATGCCTAATGTTGCAATGATAGGTTGAATATCATTGATAATTCCTGCCTCAACAAGTCACCAAGAACCCAGTGTAGCATCTGATGATATCAACTTGACTATCTGTGCTTGAAAGAAAACATGCTGGAGACCGCACACCATGTAAAAATGAAGCCACATGTGTACAAATAGCAAGAGCATATGTGTGTTTTATTTTACGTGCGACATGACATTGTTGTCTACAAACGTTATGTTTGAGAACCGTGCAATTGAAGCCATGACAAAAATCTATAATGCTTTAAGTAAGTTTATGATGTTGTGTTAGACCCTATTTGTAGCCATCCTGGGCCAGGGACATGGGTTGGAGACCCCTGCTCTACTTTTAAAAGCTTATATGGATTTATTCCTTCTAAGTTCACAATAACCTGTTGTACCTATACACAATAAGTGGGGAACACACACAAAAATGCTATACATCCAGATCCCTACAGCATCAATAATTTATTGAAGGCTAACGTGAGGCCTAGTGACAGTGATTGCTATTTAAAAAATCATCATGTTCAATCTTTACATGCTAATCAGTCCAACTGAGAAGCATACATTGATATTTCTTTCATGTGACTTTTTTGTTTCATATATGGCTTGTGCTCATTTTAGCTATTTAATTTTAAATGTTACATGCTACCAAATTTTGCTTTTATTTCAGTAATATCTATTATGATTTCAATTTTTATTTGATCAAGAGAAAACTAAGTGAACAGAAAATATATTTCATTTCTTTGCAAGTCCAGATATAATTGCTTTTAATTTTTTAAATTGGTGAATGCCTATGTGTGCTTTTTATATATACTTTATAGAAATACTATCTCAGTTACTATCCATCAAGTTTTATTTTTATTTATGTTTTTGCAGTTTTTGGCTGGGGCTGGGTTTGGACCTGCCACCTCCGGCATTGGGGGCCAGCACCCTACTCCTTTGAGCCACAGGTGCCGCCCCATCCATCAAGTTTTAAATAAATGAAAACAATTCCACTCATTATGTCTACAAAATACAATAATATTTTTGAAACGTTTCTGAATAGTTGACTGTATAAATTGGAGAATTGATAACTGCAGTAAGAAATAAACCTAAATTTCAATGACTAAATACAATAGAAGTTAATTCCTTTTTTGACACAGATTCTCACTATGTCACCCTTGATAGAGTGCTGTGGTGTCACTGCTCACAGCAACCTCTAACTCTTGGGCTTAAGACTGCAGACGCCCCCCACAATGCCCAGCTATTTTTGTTGTTGTTGAAGTTGTCATTGCTGTTTAGCTGGCCCAAGCTGGGTACGAGCTCGCCAGCCCCGGTGTATGTGGTTGGCACTGTAAGCACTATGCATTGGGCACCAAGCCAGTAGAAGTTAATTCTTACTGAAGAATAGTGCGATGCAGGTTTTTCTTATGTGAAGGCAGCTTGCTTCCATCTGGTGATTCAGAGATCTAGGCTTCCATTGTTCAGTGGATGCATAATCCTGTGGGACAATCAGCCTGCAGTGGTCAAATCCCCAGTAAAATCTTTCAACTGATTAAAATTCCTCTAGGTATATGGCCTGTGTTCTCTAATAGTGCCACTTAAATTGGAAGAGAAATAAGGTGTGTGTGTGTGTCTCAGAGGGAGTGTGGGTGGTGGCAGTTGTGGTGTTGAGAAATTGAGAAAGAAAAGAAAGAAGGCAATGAGACCACATATTGAAATGAACTTTGGACATTTCATCAAACAAATCCATCAGTTTTTTTTTTTTTTTAAATAAAATCATACAGCTGAAGAATTCTCAGACCTAGATTAAAGGTCTATGACTGCTCAAGACTCAAAACAAGACGCCATTCTCCTCATGTGGAAGTTAGTGAGAAATCTTTTCAGCTCTCACAGGGCTTATTCTAATGACTTCTTTAGTTGCGGGCAAGAAGATCACAAAAAAACAAAAAACAAAAATAAAAACGAAAAACTCTTAGGAGTCAGGACGGTCTTCTTCAGGTGTAGAATTAGGGACTAATGAGGGAACATCCCTTACCCACAACTGGAGGATTTCCCAGTGTCTCTGTCCAGTGGGATTTCAGAGTTGCTGTAGGCTGGTGTGTTCTATGCGACTCTCAAGCACGCTGTTTCCAACTGGCCTGTGAAGTGAGGCGTGGGGGACAGATGGATTCATGGTTGACAGTATTGCAGAAACTTCTGCACTCTTCACAGATAAAGGGCTTTGATGCAGATGCCAAGCACATGGTCCTTTGGCTTTTTCCCTGGAGGCGGGCTCAAATGGAACCCATGTGTGGAGAGAAGGTAACAAAGGGAAAAAGTGTGGAGCTGAGCAGGGCGGACTGTGATGGACACGTTGGTGCTCGCCCACTTGCTTGTTTTCCGACCCGAGTCCCTGAGTCTGTGAAACACTCCTTTGGCAACTCTGGGTCGGGGTGGAGGGCGGCGAGCATAACATAAACATAAACAAAAATGGAAAAATTGAAAAGTTGAAGAAAAGTTAGGATTATGTAAAAATTTATCTAAGAATCCATTATCCACGTGGGTAAAAATAGTGGTAGCTGGCATCTATTAAGCATTCACCTAGGCTAGCCACTGTATCAGTTCATTTAGTCCTTGCAAATAGCCTTTAGTTGGTGTTATTATTATTACTATTATTATTATTATTCTACCTATTTTATAAGTGAGGAGACTGACAAGGAGTGAAGTTAAGCAGCTTTCAACTGGTACACAGTGAGTGGCATAGTTGTTATGAGTGACCTTAAACAGATTTATAAACTCCTTTAAGTAGGAGTTGAGGCCAGGAAACTTTCAAGAACTCAGGTTAGAGTGTGGGAAGTCCTTTATCTTTATAATAATTGATTCGTATGACAGAAAGGGTAAGAGTGGCAGGAAGCACTAATTATTTCCAACTCTACTTTTTCAATTTGTCTAACTAGGTGGCAATTGTTTGAGGGAGAATTTGGTGATGAAATTTGGATGTTTTTCTTTCTCTTTTTTGCACTCTTTTTGTATTTCAATCATGAACCTGTTTGAAATATGTTTAGCTGAAGTATAGGACAGATGCTTTATAAATTGAATTTCAGTTTCCAAATACTTGCTTAACACTATAAAATTAGAATAGGGACTGCAAATTGTACTTAAAATTCCTCATATAAATAATACGTTATTCTTTGAAACTTTTTTTAAGGAAAAAAGAAACAAAATATAATAGTTGGCATTGAACTGTTGGTGTTTAGTAGTTTTTTTTTCTTTAAATCAAGTTTAATGTATTCTTCTTGAATTGACTTGCTCTTAGGGGTACCAAGCTATAGATGCCATTAAAAATAATGAGCTGCTATTGTTGCTGTATTTTGTTATAAAACCCACCAAATTTAAGTGTGTCATGGAAGATATTTTCCTTTTCACTAGACACTGTTAATTGGATGTCAGACCCTTATTTTATTTTTTTATCACCATAGTAGTTACCCATTAAGTTATTGTTCTGAATTCTGTATATTTTCATTTTAAATTCTAATATTCACATTACTTGAAATTTAAAAAGTAAAATCAGTAAAGTAAACCAACTGTAAGAACTGTATGGTCATTTTACTCTTTGATCTAATCCTTTTCATTTTCAAAAGATAGACATAATTTGTTGCTGCGATAATATTGTTAGTTTTCTACTAATTTTCTCAGTGACAGTGGACTCAGGCATTGGAAATAGAACAGAACTTAAGGGATGGCTTAAGATAAGCATTTGAGTTTGAAGTGGTCCTCCCCTAAATCATCCTAAACTTATTAAGAAGAGATTCCCCCAAACTACAGATTGTCTTGTGATGGATGAAACGTTTCTATCCCTTTTTCTAGCTTAAGAAAGGCTCACTATGAGATTCAAGAATCTACAATGCCAACTAAGAATAACACTTATTTTATTTCAAATAAATACCTCTTGTTTCAGAAATGACTTAATTGATGTGACATAATAGGTATGCCATGCCCAATGGAGCAATCTTCTCTGAGCATGTTTTCTCCCCTACCATTCTCATCAGTGTTGCACAAGGGTTGACTTGCATAATATGAATAGTATCTTCAAAAGTTAAGCAGCGATGTAATGAACTCAGAGAAAGCTGCTTTGGCAGATAAAGTGCTGAGCAAGCACAGTCCAATTAATATGGGAGTCTTTTGTGATTCACGTCAATACCTCAAAAGCAAATTAACTGTGTTATTATTTTGTATTTTATTCTGTGGGATAAACCTAACAGTATTAAAGAAATATCCAAGGAATGCCTTGAAAGTCTAAAAAAGGATAAATAAAATATTATTTTGCTTTTCTGCATATAAATTTTGTTGCAGCTCTCTGGAGAAGTTGTGGTTCTAATGAATGAAGGACTTGTTAAAAAAGAATTTCAGAACTGCATGTTGGACCTGAAATTACAGCTTGGTGTTAGGCGAATGGTAATCTTCCTAAAACCATGTGACGTTAAACACTATCCACCTGATGCTATTTGGATAGCTTTAAATGTTAAGGAATACATTTTTCATGTTTCCTGTAGCCTTTAAATAGTTGTTATACAAAATGAATATTGAAGAAAAAAGACCTTGATTAGTTTTTAGTTGTTTAAACAGTGGAATTAGTTAAAAATAATAGTGCTTAAAAAATCTTACTGGATATGCAAACATTTTTAGGGTTTTTAACATTTTAAACAATTAATCAGGAGATAACACAGGTACATTTGATGAACAAAATATCATGATGTGTTTATCTGATCTAATTAAAATAAATGAAAAAATTGGGAATCCATCTAGGTAAATAATCCCAGGTAGACTATAAACTGAAGCTATCAGCCAATTTAAAAACAGTTATTTAAGGAAGGTTGTGCGTGGCAGCTCATGCCTCTTATCCCAGCACTTTGGCAGCTTGAGGCTGAAGGATCACTTTAGGACAGGAGTTCAAGACCATCCTGGACAATGCAGGGAGACCCCATCTCTAAAGAGAAAAACATCAGTGGTGCATGGCTGTAGTCCTAGCTACTCAGGAGGCTGAGGTGGGAGGATCACTTGAGCCAGAGACTTGGAACTGCTACTGTACTCTAGTCCGGGTGACAGAGTTAGACACTGGCTCTGTGTATGCACATCTTTATATACATTTAACAAAAAAACTAAAGGGAATAAAAGATTCAAATAAAGACAGAAGATAGATTGGGACCATTAACTTCTTTGATAGTCAGTTCCAGAAATAGTAAAGCAGACAAAAAGATTTGCTCATAATGTCTAGAATGTTGGAAAGGTACTTGATGGCACGGAAAAGAATCCTTAAACTTGTGAGAAGGTATCTGATTATTAATTTTATATGCACATTATAAAATATGTCTATTTTGACCACACAAACATATTTATTTAACACAATTGCATGATCTTTTTAATGTCTGCACTCCCTTTGTGAGAGGGAGCTCTAACTGTGGCTCCATGCACAGGGACTGGGCCCCCCCGAGGGTCAGATTTCCAAGGGCCGGAAGCTTATGATCAATGCTTCAGCAAACTCTGCGAAGGGAGCGACTGCCAGGAATACCGGCTGCAATGTGAGTTTTGGTGACATTTATTGTAGATAACAATGTATTTCTGGGGACATTACAAGGGATCAAAGCTCCATTAACCTGTTAAGCACAGAGGGTATAAAAATGCTAATAGGTGGAAAGTCACAGAGGCTAGGAGGAAAGATTTCCTCCAGTGGTGTGTTCTATACGGATGAGAAAAAGAGGTGCAGGCTGCCGTTGTGACATGGAGCTAGGTCTTAATCTCTTTGACAGAAAAGGGGAGAGGTTTTCCAAAATGAGCACCTGCTCTGCCTCTTCCCTCTGGGGAAGCCCTTTGGCAGCACAAGGCCTGTGCTTCCCTGGTGGTGTGTGGACGCAGACCTTGGGTGCCCCCCTAGGGTGGACACGAGGACTCCGAGTCCACGCCCCTAGGGTGGGAGCGTGGACTAGGACCTTGGGTGCACTCCCCAGGGTGGGCCTGTGGACGTGGACCTTGGGTGCACTTCCCAGGGGGGGCCTGTGGACATGGACCTTGGGTGCACTTCCCAGGGTGGGCCTGTGGATGTGGACCCGGGCTGCACTCCCCAGGGTGGTCCCAGGGTGGGCCTGTGGATGTGGACCCGGGCTGCACTCCCCAGGATGGTCCCCAGGGTGGGCCTGTGGACGCAGACCTTGGGTGCACTCCCCGGGGGGGAGCTGTGGACGCAGACCTGGGCTGCACTTCCCAGGGGGGACCTGTGGACACTGACCTTGGGTGCACTCCCCAGGGTGGTCCCCAGGGTGGGCCTGTGGATGTGGACCCGGGCTGCACTCCCCAGGGTGGTCCCCAGGGGGGGCCTGTGGACGCGGACCTGGGCTGCACTCCCCAGGGTGGTCCCCAGGTGGGGCCTGTGGACGCGGACCCGGGCTGCACTCCCCAGGGTGGTCCCCAGGTGGGGCCTGTGGATGCGGACCTGGGCTGCACTCCCCAGGGTGGTCCCCAGGGGGGGCCTGTGGACGCGGACCTGGGCTGCACTCCCCAGGGGGGGCCTGTGGACGCCGCACCTGGGCTGCACTCCCCAGCACATACTGCTCCCCGCAGAAGTCTATGCCATTATCCTATGGCTGTCACTGCGTGGGCATCTGTGGTCATCCTGCAGCGCGCCAGTACTCACAGGGTGCTCGGATGCTATTCTGGAGGACTGGCTATTTTAGTTCTCATTTGTGTGCTCTTGGAGGTGAACGTGGAGATTTGTCTAAGGGACCCCAGAGCCGCCCTACACACACGTGTGCTACACATGTGCCTGTGTGGTGAGATTTGAGGGGAAACAAATACTCACAAGCATCCAGTTTTGCTTCAAGGGTGTTGCGAAGAGCAAGAAGGAATAAATATGGTCTTTAGGTTTGCTGACGTGAAAAGGCGAATTAAGCTGGCTTATTTCAGGGTAGGAAGAAGTGTTCACTGATCCAAAATACTTCCTTTTCCTGCCTGTCCTTGTTCTTACAACTCTACCATTTATATTTATTTATTTATTTTGCCTTGGGAGCAAGGCTTTGACCTTTATGGAGTAATCTTTGGAAATCTACTTATTGCAGTGAGGGGTAATGCTTTTATATTAATGCGTATTTTTCTTCAGAAAATACAGGAACCTGAAGGACAGAAAATTTGAGAAGATGAAGAGATGAGTTCAGTATTCTATTTATTCTTATTTCTTCAGTTCAACAATAAAAACTGAATTAAAGTTCTCATTTTTAGTTGGCACATGTAATTATCCATCTATGGGATCCAGAGTGGTATTTCAATATGTGTATACAATGTGATTAAATCAGGGTAATTAGCATATCCATTGCCCTCCCAAATCTATCCTTTCTTCATGTTGTGAACCTTCATAATCCTCTCTTTTAGATTTTTGAGAAAATAAATAAATGTATTTACAGTTAATGAACACCAGAGCTCGTCCTTTCTCCCTAGCTGTCATTCTGGTTCATGAACCTGCTCCCCCATCCTCCCCTCCTTCCTACCCTTCTCAGCCTCTAACACCCACACTTCTACTATTTCCATGAATTCAAATGTTTTAGCTTCTTTCTGTCCCTGGCTCATACCTAGTATGCCTTATCATAATGTCCTCCAGTCTCATTCAGGTTACCATGAATGGCAGGACTTTTCCTTCTTTTTATGGTAGAATAGTATTCCATGGTATATATGTGCTATATACCACATTTTCTTTATCCATTCATCTGGCAATGGAAGTTTAAGTAAATTCCATTAGCTATTGTGACTACTGCTGCAATAAACATGGGTGGGCAGGTATCCTATGAATATACTAATTTCCTTTCCTTTGCATAAATACCAAGTAGTTGAGATTGCTGGATTGTGTGGTAGTCTTATTTTTTTTTTTTTTTTTGAGAGATGGCCACACTGTCTTCCAAAATGGCTGTACTAATTTACATTCCCAACAGTAATGTATAAGAGTTACCATTTCTCTTCATCGTTGTCAGCACTTATTATTATTATTGTTTTCTTTTTGAGAGTAGCATTCTAACTGGGATGAGATGATTTCCTGCAGTTTTGAGTAGCATTTTCCTGATGATTAGTAATACTGAGCATTTTCCCATATATTTGTTGCCTATTTGTGTATATTCTTTGAGAAATGTCTATTCAGCTCTTTTGCCTTCTTTTTAATAGGATTATTTACATTTTTACTGTTGAGTTGTTTGAGTTCCTTGTACATTCTAGATATTAGTCCCTTATTGTATGAATAATTTACAACTTCTTCTTCTTCTTCTTCCATTACATAGGTTGTCCTTTTACTCAGTTGATTCTGATGAAACTTTAAAAACTATAAATTAGCAGTTAATTTATAGAATACTAAGTTTTGTCAGAGGAGAGACAAAGATTAATATTTTTATTAATCTTAAGTTCTTCCCTCATGTAAGAGGTATTTGTGGGGTCCTGCTTTAGAACAATGTCCACCGAGACCTGTGGGGAAACTGGTGGCAATCAACCAAAGAAATATAAAGTTAGAAGTGACAGTAAAGAAAGACAAAAGACATAGAGTAGAATTCAAACTGGGAGCTCAAGGGTCCATTTCCCATTTGTGCGATTCTGGCAATGGCCCAGAGTATTTGTTCCACTCTGATTTTATTGGAGTCTTTTTGCCCAGAGCGTAAGATGAAGGAGGGAACAAAGATGTCAGCAGTTTCTTGGATTGATCATATCAGCTCCTATTGTTATTATTATTAACCTTAAGGGTAGCCTTCAGAAATCTGAAATCTGAGCCTTGTATTGGGAGAGCGTCCTGCTTGAGGTCACACACACAGATTTCGAGGGAGGTGTTAAGGTCTTCTAGTTCTCTATGGAGTAAAACACGACCGGTGTTAATCTCCTCTGAGGGATGGGTGGGAGGGAGGCATTTTCCTCCATCACCACCACAGAGGATCTTCCTCTGCGATAAGGGACATTAGCTCTTCTGCCCATATCTCAAGGCTCGAGCTACTCCCTTGATCTCTGCCCCAGGGAAATGCAAATCTCCGCAATGGGTATCAGCTTTGCCTGTTTAATAGACAGAAAATGCCCTAGAACAGTGGTTCTCAACCTTCCGAATGCCTCCTAATGCCACAACCCTTCAATACAGTTCATCATGTTGGAGTGACCCCCAACCATAAAATTATTTTTGTTGCTACTTCATAACTGTAATTTTGCTACTGTTATGAATCATAATGTAAATATCTGATGTGCAGGATGTATTTTCATTGTTAGAAAGGGGTCATGACCCACAGATTGAGAATCATTGCCCGAGAAGATGTATCTTTGTAGGATTTGCCATAATCTCTTCTATGGTCATTACTCTCCTCAGAGTGCTCCCAGACCCAGCAGGGTGTTTGTAAGCTGTATCCCCAGCAAGCCAGAGTTTCAGAAAAGGCAAGAAGCTTGCTAGCAATGGCTAGCTTAAATGTAAACTAGTTGACTTTTCTTTGTTCTGACTCACTCAGCTTATTTTTTAGTTTTCCTCTTTTACTGGGGGTTCTTTCCTTTGCCAAGAATGGGGTCTTTGGTCTCCCCCCATTTGCTGGTCTCCAGCAGCATTACTAAAAGCATTTGAATAAATGTAATTCAAGGCAGAATCTAATTATTCCAGTAACTCAGTGGTTGCTCTAAACAGGCATAGTACCAAGTCTTTTGCTAAGTATCACCAAAGATAATAGTTACCATGCCTATTATGTGGCAGCTATTATTCTAACTTTTATCTTAAAATTAGCTCACTTAATTCTCACAACTTTAGGAGATAATTCTCTTTTACTATCTCTATTTTAGGAAGAGGTTAAGTTAAGTAACTCTTCCCAGGTCATACTACATGGTGGAGGCATGAGCGATGCCCAAACAAAATGCTGTGGACAAAGAAATAGAAATAGAGAAAAATAATTGGAGCATGTCTTAGTCTGTTTGTGTTGCTATAAAGAATAGCTGGGGGGGGGGGGTAGTTTATAAATAAAGAGGTTTATTTGGTCTATAAAGAAGCATGGTGCCAGCACCTGTTCAGCTTTTGGTGAGGGCCTCAGACAGCTTTTACTCATGAGGGAAGGTGAAGGGGAGCAGGCCTGTGCAGAAATCACTGGGTAAGAGCAGAGGAAAGAGAGAGGGGAGAATGGAGCCAGAGTCTTTTAAAGAACCAGCTCTCTTAGGAGCTTGTAGGAACTCACTCATTACTACAAGGAGAGCACCAAGCCATTCGTAAGGGATCTGCCCCCATAACCCAAACACTTGGGATCAAATTTCAACATGAGATTTGAGGGACAATTATCTACAGAGACCTCTCAAAGGACCTAATATTTGCAGTTTTCAAATTGTTTGAATATTTGATTGAATTGAACTTTTCTCCTGTTCTCAACTTAAAATTATCATCATGACATTAATCAAAGGATACCTATAAAACACTTCTGTTAAGGTCTGCTTGATCCATCTAGTAAGATACTCTTTATTAGGATCAGCCAAGACTGATTTTTCCTGTGCAGAAGGACCATTCTCCTGCACAAAAGAAATTTGATAATATTTCAAAGAAATAAAATATTTAATTTTCTCTCTACCTTCCTTCTCCCTGCCATTTCCCCCTTATAATACTAGCTTTTTTCCCCTAGAATTGCTAGTCTAGATTAGAATATTATCTTAAGTTTCCTATTACATTACTTATGTACATCTAGTTTTTCACCTGACCTGAATCTAGTTCTGATGAGAGCATCTGTTTTGTTACTGGGAAATCATCTCTTGCTAATCTCCACTCTAGGTGGTTTAGGTTGGACCAAACTTCTTTTCCAGTGGTCTTTGACCTAAACTTTTCCAAAGGGCTACACTTTTATGTCACTCAGCCCAAGTCAGTGGCACGCAAGCTTGGAGCTCTTGTTAAAGCTTCTGGAAAGGAGAAATTCTTGCTTTTGTTTTAAGAAATAGGGTACGAGGTAAAGTTTAAGCTGCTGAAATCCATCCTATACTATGGTAGAAGAATCCACAAAGATAAAAAGCTGACATAGGACTGTGACAGCCAGGAATGATGAAAGATGGCACCTGGCAACATTGCTTTCTTATTCAAATCTAGATGTACCCAGAAAATCTCTGGATTTTTTTTTTCAGTTGGATTCCAAAAAAGTTCTCTTCATTTGTGTAAGACAGTTTACATTGGGTTTTCTGTTTTGCTATTGAAAAAGTGTTGGCTGATGTGATGATTTTCGCTCGTTGTGAGACTAGCACCTGAGTCTACCAGGAGCCACTAGCAATCAAGAAATCAGATTTGTAAAATCTCTAGGACAAAGGTTGACCATGGTCAAAAGAGTAGGAGAATCAGGATATTTTATTCACAAAAGTGGAGAAATGGGGAAATCTCTAGACTGGTTGTTGTCGAGGAAAATACGGACTAATGCAAAATGATATAGTCACAGATTTACACCACTTTGTAAATTCCATGACAGCAAGAGCCGTAGCTTTATTTCATTCTTGTTTGTATTCCCTTTACCAAGCACAATGCACAGCCCTGAACTGGAAATCAGCATCAACATGTTGCCAGTGAATGAACATATAGGGATATAGAGACCTAGTGCTGAAGAAGTCATTGAGACATTCATTTATTTCATCATCTGACTATGCTAGTGATTGAGAGCAAGGGTGACCAGCTTTAATCTTTGAACAATGGTGTAACGTTGTAGGTAGATTGAATGAGTCATACCAACGAGACTTGTAGAGCAGAGAGGTTAGTGCACATACTTTAAAGTCAGGCAGAACACGACTGGGTCTAGGCACCAATAATTACCTGCTCTGTGATCTTAGGCAATCTAATTTTCTAGAGCCTTAATTTCTTCCATTGTAGAACTGGAAGTTTAATATCTTATGTGTTGTTATGGAGATTAAATGTGGTGATGAATGTAAAATCTTTAGTTCAATGTTTGGCACATAAGAAGGCTGCTATCATTTTTATTCCTTTTATTGTTATTCATGTCATAATTATTATGACTATGAGTCAGAACAATAAAGTGCAAAGAGCCCTAGAAATCATTAAAATACCTTTGCTTTATTCTTGATTCTTCTCTCTCTCCCTCTCTCTTTTTTTTTTTTTACTGTCTTTCTAATCTTAGGCAACTCCAATCTCCTAGGTATTGTCTTTTCTGTAAAATACCGTTGTGCAGAAATGAGGTTACATATAAAAGTACTTCAAAGATCGCACAAAGCATGGTAAGAGTGGAAGGTGATATTATCTTCCCCACCTTTTGTAATTTGTACCTTTGGTATCTCTTATTTGACTTGCTTCATCTTAGCTCTCGAATTCATGCTCATAAGAAACAGCAGGGGAAGTTTAGCAAAGCAGATTCCTGGGCCTTACCCTGGAGACTGTGATTCAGCAGGCCTGGGTGGGGGATGCGTTTTTAGCAAGCTTTTCTGTTTATGCCCACCTTTTAACTGTGGTGGTGAACCGTGGCTGTCCTTTGAGCGGTGCCGTTCTGTGATGTGTAACTAATTTGAAGACTGCCATGACCACTGCGATGCTAGCTGCTCTGATCCAGGAGCAGTGGCTGGTGAAGGCCGTGTGAGATCTGGGGCCCACTGTGCTGCGTCATTTCTATTTGTAGCTGAGTGGAGTTGGCAGCAGGCGCAGGCTGGCAGTCACTTCCAACACACTCCTTGTCAAAGCACATACTGTTTCTGCAGCTGGCATCTATTCCCTGTACATCCCAATTATAACAGTATTAGTGAGTCTTGTGACAGTCACACATTTCATCACCTTGGGGGACTGGGCAGAACAGGTTTGCTGTGGTGAGGGTGCCCTGTTCCCTCGTTTCCTCGTATTCGTCATGGCTCAGGAATCTTGTGTGTCTTGCTTGGCCCTGAGAGTGAGCTTTTTCTCACTGAGGATGTGTAGGGCCCAGATCAGGTCAGAGATTATGTCTCAGCTGTAGGTTGAGGAGCCGCAGCTTGTGCCTGCTGTAAAACATTAATTTTTGAAGCATTTCTGCTATTCAGATTGTCACTCTATGACGATCATCATGCGTTACCCTCCTTTGCTAGGCCTGAATGCCTCAGCAAACATGCCTACACCTGGATGCACATGGCCAACCTTCTGTAATTTGATGGAACCGTGGGGTGCATTTTACACTACCTGTGAGAAGGAGAGTTTTGACTTCTGCAGAGGGAAGTCGGGGCCTTAATAAAACAGATGTTGAGCTATTGTAATAAAATATCTTGATATGAGATACACACAGTGGCCTGATTCTTACTGGTAAAATTAGGGAGAATAGGCTGGATATAATCAAGGCAAATAAGAAAAATGGTGAATGTAAATATTGACAGTAAATTTTTTTTTTTTTTTGCAGCTTTTGGCCGGGGCTACGCCACTTCTAGCGTATGGGGCTGGCGCCCTCCTCCTTTGAGCCACAGGTGCCACCCAATATTGACAGTAAATGTAGTGGTGATCCTCAGCATGCAATGACTCATAGGCTATGGAGGTAGCACAATCTTCCTTGTAAAATAAAGATAGCTTGGTCTAGAGTGTAAAAAAAGTAACAAAAATTAATAAAATACCTTATCGAGTGTTCCTCTCTCTATCACTCAAGGGAAATTTAAGGAATTTGGAAGAGAGTTAAAACATGGTCACAAAATTTATTTAAAGAATGGAAATCTAACCATATGTGGTAAGTTCCAAGAATAAGGGTTATTTTGCTCTGAAGGAGACAGTGGCATCTGATTTTGATCTAGTAATGTCCTTCAAAAAGGGATGTAAAGAGGTAGTGTGGAAGGTGATCAATTTTCTCCCTTATTCCACCTTAACAAGTGCAAGGGGAAATGTGTATTAACAAAAGGATTGATAGATTTAGATTCGAAGCTGTTGTTTTTAAGAGGAGACAGTCCCAAGGATGGAATTCTGAGAGGCAGCTTTAAAAGGCAACACAGCCTCCGTGGCTTGCCAGGATGGTTTGTGAGTAGCTGTGGCCGGTGTGGGGAGAGGTCACAGAGCTTTTGAAGGTTCCTCAACCCCCGAATTCTATGATTAAGACTTGTTATAGCATGGCGCCCAGGAGGAGCGAGCAATTGCTGTGAGAGTTCTCAGAATTGCCTCAAACTCAAAGGTTAAAAGAAATGACAGGGCAGTTTTCAGTTTAACGTGGAGCCCTCAGAAGCTGGAGCTGAAGGGAGACCGGTGACACAAACCGATCAGAGGTAACTTTCCTGTCGGAGAAGTGCCACTCTGGCTGTGACAAAGTGGCATGACTGAAAGTATCAGTCGAGACTGTCACGGACTGGGAGCTTAGAAGGCAAATGTCTTATCCTAAATTTTATCCAAGAAGATGAGCAGTTATATCCTTGAATACAATAGGCTCTACCGACTTCTTTATTCTTTTAAAATACGGATAAAGTCCCTTCTCCCCCTAAAGTTAAAACATTTTTGATTGTGTTATGTTATACATAACATAAAATTTGTCATTTTAACCATTTTAAGTGCACATTTTGAGTAAATTTGTACTATGGCTTATGTTGCTCACTTTCTCAGCTCTGATCCCTGGAGGCTTTGAAATGATTCTTCCTAAACTTGTCTTGGGTGGTCACCCTCCGTCCCTGCCTGTCTGCCTTTTATTATTATTATTATTATTATTTTTTTTTTAATAATTTTATTGAATCATAATTATGTACATTGGTGCAATCACAGGGCACGATTCATATACATTCAGAAATATTTTGATCATACTGTTACAGATATCCTTCATGGCATTTCCTTGATCACT